>JAPYZP010000266.1:0-66328 GCA_030522985.1 Torymus sinensis | reverse complement strand
TAATGCTTCGACAAAAGAACTCTATACATTAGTGCTTTCAGTGTATCTTGTACGGCTCTCACAACTGTACGCATCCAATTACTGTAGCTACAAAATTCCTCCAAAACAAAATTAGCCGAACAGTATCGTTGTCAGAGCTGAACTTACAGTTCTCTCAACCGAAAATTTTTTTCAGTGTATATGATGTTATACTAATTCATAATAACTAATTCATATATAATGCATATATTTTTGTTCAATAACGAAAAGTTTGAATCAATGTTTTTATATTTATCAAATTAACAGTAAAATTTAAGTGCAAATATTTGATCTAAGTAAATTTTTTCTCAGTAAAATAATATAAAAAAAACCTTATAGAAGTAACAAAATATAATTAATAAATATAATAATTAATACGTCTTTTTCTTATCTAAAATTTGTAAAACACATTCCAGGATCCCGAGCCTAGTGATGGCGAAGAAATAGGAGTCGATGTATGTGATGGCGAAGAAATCGAAGTCGACGTATGTAATGAAAATGAAAACGAAGTCGATGTATGTAATGATAATGAAAAGGAAGTCGATGTATGTAATGAAAATGAAAACGAAGTCGATGTATGTGATGAAAATGAAAACGAAGTTCAATGTGATATACATATAGAAGATTCGGACCCATTATCGGAACCATTAAATAATATAGAAGAAGACGTAAATGTAGAAAATGAGGAATTCCGATGTGATAGCGATGCTGAAACAGAAAAAATTCAAATCCCAACATTTAGAGCTGGATTAGAGTAGGTTCTTGTGTTTATTTTTTAATATAAGTGTGTTTCTTATTACGATACTTTTAATTTTCAATATTTCTCAATCTAGTAGGGCGCCTGAAAAATGTAATGGAATTCGAGAGTCGGTCGATTTGATAAGCCCTATTGTAAGTAATAACTAATTATTAACAGGTTAAGTGCGGCATGATACATATTGTACATAGATTATTTTAAAAATTTTCTTTTAATTGTTAGAAAAAATAGTTAAAAATAATCATTCTTTTAATTAATTAATTTCTCGTATTTATAGAACGGAAATATAATAATAGTACATTACGATACATGTGCCTTAAGTAGCCCATTATTGCTATACTTAAGACACTAGTATCGTACAATATTTTAAGCTCCTGCAGCATCACTTTTTACTCCGCGCGCGCGCGCGTGTGTGTGTGTTATTATTCTAATTATTTTTTTTTATGATTTTTTATCTATCTCTTAAACGTCTTTACAAAATTGTTAATAAGTATTTCATGAAAAACATCCCTTTTCATAGAACCGTTACTGAACAAGCATTGTATTCATTGTCTGCAATTACTTTCTCATTCTCAGCTAGGTGGAAAGCGAAGAGCATCGAAACGGATCAGCGCCGGGAAAAAATCCTCAAGCAATGAGATAAAAATGTACGTCGCACTCCTGCAGACGTGCACTTGCTCATTCCAACTGTTATTCCTCATTTGCGTTTCTCACGAATCTTCTCGTTTTCCAGCTTGACGATCTATCCGCCGCCACCGGCCAAGGGCGGCATCTCAATCAACAGCGAGGACTACAAATGCCTGGCCGTGAACGAGTTCCTCAACGACGTCATCATCGACTTCTACCTCAAGTACCTGCTGAACGAGATTCTGTCGCCGGACGACAAGCGACGCACCCACGTTTTCAGCTCGCACTTCTACACGCGGCTGGCGAATCCGTACGCGACCGACACTGCGCCGGGCGATGAGAACAATGATTATGATTACGATGAGGATGCGGCGGAAAATAAGGCCGCCGCGCGGCTCAGACACGCCGGCGTTCAGAGGTGGACCAAGAACATCAACATCTTCGAGAAGGACTTTGTCATTGTGCCCATAAATGAGGCGTGAGTCGCGATTTATTACGAGATTGCTTAATTAACAATCACATTGGTTTTGTGCTGCTGTTAGAAAGAATGACTTGAGCCAAAGCCTTGTGACTTAATAGTTCAGAACAGAGCATTGGTTCAAGTTATTCTTTCTATAAGTCTGAAAAAATCGCTTTTTGACGGATACGAGAGACTCAACTTGATTTCGCGCTCAGAAAAAATAGTATGTGCAGCATGGTTCGCGCGCTTGGTACATAATCTACTATTTGGAATCTCGGGGCACAAATTCCACTTTCCATGCCTGTTTAGCGGGCGCAAAGTGGCCTATTCCCGCCCTAGGGCGTAAAGTGAGTGTACTTTTGTATTTAATTGTGCGCCCTATGGCGAGAATCGGTCACTCTGGCGCCCGCCAAAACAGGCATCGAAAAAGGTGATTCACGCCCTTGGTGCATAATATACTATAATTTTATGTATATAACTAACTTATATAAATCAGAAAATTAAAAAAACTATTTTATTATAATTTTAGTTTCACATCTTTTTTTTGTTTATATTAAGTTTTGATACTGTAAATTTTAGTTCTCACTGGTACTTGGCCATTATTTGTTTCCCGTATTTGGTTGGTCATGTCGGTCGACGATTCAGCGATTGCATTTCTTGCGGAGATGAACGGCAAAAGTAAGCAATGCCAAAATGGTAAAATTATTGAAAAAGTTATTTACTACACGATAATTTTTAATCATTTTCAATTACAACATTGCAGACCATGTATTTTAATTCTGGACTCACTTTCTTCAAGTTCAAAAGCAAAGGTAGCTGGAATATTAAGAGAGTATTTATTTTTCGAATACATTGCCAAAATGCAGGATGAGAAGGAGTTCCCGTTCGAGGCCATGAAGACTGTCTACCTCAAAGTGCCAAAGCAAACCAATGCCACCGACTGCGGACTGTACCTTTTGCATTACGTTGAATATTTCTTCCAGGTAATGTACAATACACCGACGAAAATCTTACGCAGGATAACTGTAACTAGTCCATTAACTCTAAAATTTCCATTCGCAGAACCCCATACAGGATTTCACCCCACCGTTCAAGGATATGACTTACTGGTTCAGAAGCAGTGACATCAGAACCAAGCGCGCTCATATTGCGCGAATTATCTCTAACCTATCGATCGGCTCCGGAAATGGCGATGAAGTGAAATCGATACCTCTAAAGACCACCGGCACCCCTTCCCCAGAGTCCTCGCCTCCTCCTTCTCCTTCTACTCCTCCGGCTCCTCCTCCTCGTTCCTATCGTACTCAGAGGAAAATAGTATCGAGCGACGAGGAGGAGGAGAAGGAGGAAAAAGGCGGCAGCAGACCGTCGCTTTCCACTCTCAGCTACACACTCAAGAATACGGCGAAGGCCGTACGGCCCGCGCAGTCTTCGACGCTCCTCCAGACGAGGGCCGACAAGATGCTCAATGCGGGATTGAATAGGACGTACTCGAAGCGCAAGACTAATGAGAAGTGGGTCAGTAAGTGCAGAACGAGTTCCAAGAAAACCAATCAGTTGCAGAAGTCAATTTTTTTGAGTAGCCCGACAAAGCTTTTCTCCGATCACAGCAACATGTCCAAGTTCAACGCTGGCACGTCGTCCGACGATAAGTTCTACAACTTGTCGTTCGATGCATTGAAAAAGGTTGGTGTTTTGCGTTTATACCTTTTTTTTTTAGTTTAAAAGAGTTAATGACGCAGTAATTTTTTTACAGGAGAATGGAATATCTCCGAGCATATCTTACGCCAAGTTTAAGATTAGGAAGTTGTGTCAACCGCGAGAGACAAGCACTGATGAGTTTTGAAAGTATCTTGAGCACGTTATTGATTCAATGCGTATGTCTGAAAATGCGTTGACTAGCCATGAATGCACACGTGCGATGTAAACTGATAATTTATTATTTAGTTTTGTATTTATACTTGTTTTATACTATGATAAGCGTTTAGCTATTTTAATTTTATTCTATACAATGTGATTACGCATTTTTGCAAGTAGCGTTTTCGTAGTCAAACAAATATTTTTCTGCGTAATATTAAATAGATTTGGCGAAGTATATGTAATGTATGAATGAAGAGAAATTTGAGGAAGAGATAAGACTGGATATTGATTCCAAAAAAGGTAGCTTTCAAATTTGTAGGCATAATATATTATTATCAAAGCATAATTACGTACGTGGTAGATTTTATTTAACACTAAATCTTAAAAAATAAATTTGATCTTAATTAAATAAATAAGACAAAAAATATGTGTTTATGTTAGATAAAGTGTAAAAAAAAAGTCATTTTCATTTCTCAATGTTTCATATATACTTAATAGAAATTAAAATTCAATTTTCATTTACAATATGTATGTAAATATTGTTCATGATTCTTGTGGTCTATGTTTATAAAAGGCTGTAAATATTAAAAATGTTTTCAGAGCATTTTCTTGTACTTTCAATAAAATTCCTGAAATCTATTTTAAATCCTTTAACAATCTCAATATTTCGTGATAATACCTTTAATTAATTAAATATATCCAATAATATTTACCTAATTGAACTCTTGTTCATTGAAACAATAAGTATACTTAGTTTCTAGATTATTATTTTCTTTTTAAAAGATACGTGTATTGCTTATTTGATAAATTTAAATAATACATATTAAAATATATCATAAATTTTATCATATCAAATCCCAATCATTTAATCAAAATTGTTGGCCATATATGAGCAATAAATTCATAAATAGTTTACTGGCACGATAGCATTAAGAAAAATATTTGTTCCTTTTTCATATTATTAAACATTCTGTGTGCTGATTTAATAATATACGATAAAACATATTGCTACAATGAAGCTAATTATTATAATATGAATGAAAATTGCTCAGATGTTGGATCAGCCGTTTACAAAAACAAATTCCAATGATGGTTTTAACGTTTATATAAAGAAACATTGCATGAAGCATCTTCCTTGATCAAACAAACCCTCTCCCCTCGAGTACATATAATCCGAGCCAAACAAAACAGCCTTATAAATATTTTATAAATCCAACCTGCATTAATGCTACTTCACATCCATGTACATATAAATATAAAGATTAAAAAAAAAATTTATTCACGTGGATTCACTAAAGCGCATCCGTTCAGAAAGAAGCTTGCACAGCCGCGATCTTTTGAAGCGGCGCGCGAACAAGAAGAAAAAAACCGACGAAGAATCGGGAGCATCTTTCGAGCGAGCGTCGCGCGCGGGGGCGACCAATTAGCGTCGTTTTTCATGTTCTTTGAGACCGCGCGCGCGCGCTTGCGGCTCTTAAATATAAAAGTTTACGCATCCAGCGACGAGCTTCAACATCTATTCGCGTCACGGCGAACGGCTGTTAATCGCGGGTAGTCGAGCAACCCATTTCCCTTTCTCTCTCACTCTCTTTATTTGCAGCGCCACTTTCTCGTCGCCTGCGACCCGCCTTGTCGTCTTCCTTTTGTCTTTTTCGGCGCGAGCGAGAAGGGGAGAAAAAAGCGGCTTAGAGTCGCGAGCAATGACGCGGGCAATTTGTAGTCGAGTGTCAGAGGCAGTCCCTCGGGAGAAAGAAGAGGAGAGAAGGCGGTTGCTATTTTTGCGGTACCCGATGTTGTGGTTCGTCCTACGATGTCTTCCTTTTCATTCGCCTCCCTGAAGGGGCATTTAAAATTTTTAGAGTGGTGGTGATGTTATCAGGATTGTATACACTTTTTAATTTAATTTCAGTTAAGTACTATGGATTCAGGTATGAACTCTTTGAATATATAGTTAGGCTCAGTATATAAAAAAAATTTAGTTAATTAAAGAATTACATTTGTTGAAGAAATATCTAAATTTAAATTTCTTTTGTCATTTTAATTCACTAAGTCAAACATTTTTCAGTTTACTACTGGTTTTACTGTGATGTTAATTTGCACTTTTCGATATCGTCAAGTAACATTGATTAGAAAACATATCTTGAAATTGAAATGTTTATAAACAATTTGGAAAATATAAGTAATTCAAGATTTTGTTTATACCCTCCTAAAGAATGTTATTTGAGACACGACTATTTTCAAAATCATAAAAATTGATCACCTAATCCTATAGTTTATTGCAAAACCATAAATTTCGCCTAAAAATATATTTTACATTGATTTCTATTTTCCCCAGACTTCCAGTACCCCAGATAATACCTACCGCACACGACGATAGAACGGGAGTAACGAATTTTCGTCCAGTCTGCTTAAGGTCGCAACTACTAAAAGCACGACGATTGCGAAATTTCGACCTCAGTGAGTTTTCGCTTTCATTTCTCTTTCTTTCCCCTCTTCCCTCCTCGAAGCGATCCACAAGCGACGTATTTTGCCATTCGTCACGTAGCCGCTCGTGCTAAATGCTTGGTTTTTGCGGCAGCACAAGTCGAAGTCCTGAGCGAGAGCGAGCGAGCGCCTCCGGTTCGCTCATTACGTTCTAATTTGAACTCGGCGATTATTATCGCCAGATGCGTGCACCAACGCGGCTTTTGTTGCTACTTCGCCAGGAGGGAGGGAGGGTAACACGAGGTGGAGACTTTATTTTGCATGTTTATACTTACGCTTTATATTCGGAGTTCGACTATTTTAGTAGGGCATTTCCTACTTTTCATATAAAATAACAATTCTTCAAGCAATTATTTTATGAAGAATCAAAATATTGTTGAAGTATTAACAAATCTGTTGTTACTAAAAGTGAAAATGTTACTACTATCGCTGTTAATCATGAGTTATTGTAAATGTATAACGTCTGATTAGTCACGGAGTGTTTTTAATAAAATATAAAAAATCGGCAGCCAAATTAATAAAAACAAAATAAATATACATCAAGAATTTTATTAAAATAACGTCAAGAATATATAATTCATAAAAATCACGACTTTGATATTCGGCTGATACAATGTGGAGATATTCACGCAGCATACTCAGAAATCAACTACTCATTTAAAAAATATTTCACGTTTCATAACATCTACAACATCCCACAAAATTTTCAGTATAATAATACATTTTCTAAAAAAAAACGCTATAGAACCTCGACGAAAAGTATAAGAAATACACAAAAAATAACAAGGGAATTATACGGGGGATAGCGCTTTTGTCCGTGGAATGAAAAAAATTAATAAAACTTTAACTGCTTTTTTTCGTGGCGAAGAACCTGAAAAAGATTCGTTTTTCGCGCCTCCATTTATTATAATATATATAACCATAATATTTAATTGTTTAAAGTAATAATAATAATAATTATAATAATAAATCGCGCGGCTTGCAAAGCTTGCGCGTAAAATTTCTACCGCGTACACTGTGTGACACCCGCATGGAACAATATTAAAAAAAAAGAAAATATATTAAGACACGGAACTGGGAGCGAAGCGAAAGCAGCGCCGCGCGAGTTTTCACCATCGGAAAAGAGCCGCGAGGCTGTTTCCACTTCGCCGACGAGAGAATCATTTTCCTCTATAGTTTTTTTTTCAATTTTTTAATCTTTTAAGCGTTCGCAGTGTCGTTAATTTACAAATTCATTTACGCGACGCGATGCTCTGTTAATACCTTCAAAACCAAGGGTAAGCGGAGCATCGTTTTGGATTTAACTTTACATTGCAGTATCCATGGCTTTGCTTCATTCTCCGCGCGAGGAATGACTGTTGCGGTAAAAACGTAGGGGAGGTGCGCTTTTTTCCTTTCTTTCTCTTTCTCTCTCTCTCTTTCTTTCTCGCATTCTCTCATGATTTTCTGCTTTATTATCTTCTTTCTATCTTGTTTTGGTGTATACGGTGTGTCGCTCCTCCTCATCAATCGTCCAGAAGATCGTCGTCCAGATTTACATCCTGAAACGAGAAGATGACACGCTAGTTATATTGCTGTTTGTGAAATGTGAGTGTTTGTTGTCGATAGATTGTACGAGCAAGTCGTTGTTGTATAATTGCGTTCGCGTTACTCTCAAAATATTTTTATGAAATACCGAAAAAAAAAGAAAAAAATGGTGGCACACTTTGCAATCGAACTTTTACGCGAGTAAAATGGTTTCATAAATATTATTGTTTCAGCAATTAAAAAATTTTTGTATTGTTGATAAAGGATCAAAGTTATTTCCAAACAAACCGATACTAGAGTTTTATTTCAATAAAAAAAACTCAATTTTTCAATAAAAATAAACTACCGAAACTAACAATTCTACGTTAAAATAATAGTTATATTTTTTTAACATATATTTTTCATTGATATTAAATAATACTAAACAAAATTGGGAATCAATGAAGAAAAAGAAAAAGTTTATGATAGAAATTTCGATAGATTTTCTCACTTTCAGTAATGGTTTCTTATCTTTTCAATTGTGTTGGTTAGTAAAGCGAGTTACAAAGTGTAGCGACTTGTAATGAATATGTTTCCCAAATTAAACCGAGATTATTCAATAATATTTCATTAAGCTGACGTGAACGGTGAGCATTAAAATTAGTGTAGAAGGAAAGCATGTTTGTAAATTTAAAAAATAGCATTTCAAAGCTGTGCTGTGCTTGTGCATGATTTACGGTTTGTTTTTTTCGAAGTTTAAAAACAGATCACTTATGACTGTTTTCTCAAAAATAACAACAGAGAAAAATACAAACGACAGTGTACTAAAGTAAAAAAAATGAACAATACTCCATTCCAAATTCTAAAATACGGAAAAATTCTATTCTCTACATCTGTAATTATACAAAAATATATAATATTTTCTGCTTTCTAATTTCGATAAAAAGATGAATTAGATTTTGTTATGACCTTAAAAAACTCTTTTCTTAAAATCTTTTTAAAACATATAATGTAGAATAAACACACTACTCGTGAAATTTCGTATAATGGCGTTTCCCTCATTTCTCTATTTTTTTTAGCTCCCCTCTACATTTTTTTGTCCTTTTTTCATCGGTGTTTATTTCGCATTAGTCAAGCTATATCTTGTTTGCTGAGTTGTTTCCATAACAATACGTTCCGGGCGGACTTTTCGAAATCCGTCATCTCCGGCATGATGGCTCTTTTAGCAGATTCTCGTTACTCTATCTCCCGCTCGGTGCTTCTAGATTATCTGACTGACGTGTTTTTAACACGAGGCAAATTGTTTTTAGAAAATATTATTGCAATAATTTTAATTCTATGTTTCTAACCGCGATTTTCTAACAAAAATGATTTTTTTCCCCCCGTTTTCACTCTTACCATTGTTATAAAGCTTTTTATTTTTTATAAAAGAAAAAAATGCCGACGAGGCTATTAAAGCGCATTAACTTGCTAGTCTAGAGATCGAAATTCGAAATTTATCCACGGGCAAAGTACAGTCGTAAAACACACTGTACGAACCAATTTCCTGAAATCCCTAGACCCGAGGCCAGTCTGTTTTAGTAATGCAATACCCTTCTAGAATTACGCGCGTCTGTATTCCCGAGCGAAGAGAGCCCAATTAATTGCACCTTTTTCCTCTTTGTCTTCGCCTCTCTCATTGATCTCTCGGCCTGCGTATAATACTTACTCCGCGATTTCGCGAGCAGTGGCTCGAATATCGCTAGGCTGGCGAAAAATTGTACTGCTCATTAAAAAAAAAAAAAATCTGCTAAGGCAGTACTTATAAAAATAATGATTCATTACATTACAAAAGTGAAATTTAGTCTTATCGAATTCGCGAGTGTAAATAAATAAAATACAGAAGAGTAAATATGTTTTTATAAAAAGGAATTGATATACTACACCGGAAATACGAAATTCCAAAGCCACTAGCATTTGAACAAGTGTTCAACATATGTGGTATTATAAATCCCGTGACGTATGACTCATAAGGCTTGGCCATTAGGAAAGTTCTTATTCAAAACCTGATGTATCTTTTCATAAAGTTCTCTATATACGATGGGGACAAATATAAATAAAACATATCGGTGCACATAAAAATTTCTAACTACACCTCGCGCTAACTACGTGCTTAATTCTCCGAAAGAATACACAAAATTCTAGAACAGTGCAGTCGATCGTTAGCGAGTAACCGAATGAAAAAGAGAGAAAGAAGTTGTCTCGTAGCATATAGGAACTGCGCGCACGCAATTAGCTCGCGCGTGTTTTGACGGGCCTCGTTACACGCGCGACAATCAGGTAATGGGCGTTTTAGTGCCTCCGCCGTACTATACCCGTTTTCTTCCTCCCCCTCTCTCTCTCTCTTTCTCCCTCGGCCGCGGCTCTTGTTTTATAACGCCATGCGCGGGTGCAACGCACGCGCGTACGTTGCACGCTCGGGAGACGTATGTTCGACTTACTTCAGCCTCTCCATGGTACCTGCAAGCCAGCATGCACAATGAAATCACAATGATCACAAGTCAGAGACACGGTTCACTTGTTAGGTGCTAGGTAGTCGTGTATTACATTAACGTAAATGCCTTGAGACGATAGCTGTATATTGTTTTTCAAATATTTCATGACAATGTTTTTCTTAATGTATACTTCAAGTACAAGCAACGGCGTACAACCAAATATGATGTGAATATATTGTATTAAAACAGGTAATTTGAAGTAACATAGAAAAATTGTAATTATACAGTAAACATTCAACGATAATGCACACCAATGTAAAATGACACTGTTTTTGTCATAATTTTTTATATTGTGAATAAAAATGAAATTAAAAAAATGATTCGCTTCAAAAATAGTTCTTAACCCCATGATTGCTGTTCTTATTCTATTCTCTAATATTGTCATTGTTGAATTTACCATATTAAGTACTGACTTATCACGGTTGGAGTCTCCCTCATATAATTACTACAGTGTATACCCTACATTTACCTTTTTCAGGATAATCGGTACATTTTCTGTATCCTTTCTCTCTCTCGAAAAAACAAAAATATACCGGATAAAAATATTTCAAAGCGTATTAACAAAAGATTAATTAACCAGTAGAAAATAAACCATATACATTTCATCAGTAATCCATCAGCCCTCCAAACCCCCAGCCAATCTCAAGCGATACTCACACTCGTGTCGATGTTCTCGTCGATATCCAAGTCCAGATCGAGGTCGTCGTCGTCGACAGTGAGGGGCCTCGAGGTGCTCGACGAGACCACGCCGCTGGCCACCGGTTTTTCGGATACAGCCGCCGTCGCCGCTGACGACGCCGACGACTCCGCAGGTTTATCACTCGACGTTGCCGCCTTGTTGATGTCGACGCTCATCAGTCTCTGTGTCACCGACGCCACGTCCTCGCCACTGGCGTCCGCCACCTCACCCGTCGGACCATCGCCGGACGAGGAACCTCCCATTGCTGCGTAATACTCGTCCCTCGCGTTTCTCTTGATGTTCGGCTGGAATGATGATAAAGTTAATTGATGATTGATAATTTGTCAATAGAATTGCAAAATTGCATTTAAACATTATTTACATTAAGTTAAAAGTAAAAGAAAAGCAGGAGAAAATGTATTGAATCTCATTTTATACGCGGGAAGATAATTATTAAAATAAGTTTTAAAGGTTTATTTAACTTCTATATTAATTTTCTCCCGTGTGAACACAGTGTTGAATGAACTAAAACCCAGGCAAAAAAAGGTTAAACTCGCGAATCGACTCTACCACTTGTCCGCACCGGCTTTATAAACCCTTATGGCGTTAAATTCGCGCAAACACGTCATCGAGCGCTCGGCTGCGCGTATCGGAATAGCGCCGAAAGGCTCGAATAATAATTGCGCCAATCGATTTTTCGCTCGCGTAACTGCAGAAAAGCGATCTCCATTTTCATTTTAACGATCGACTCCGCGCCGCTGCCGCCGCCACCGATTGTGCTCCGATTGCTCCTTTTCTCCGGAGCCAGAGAGAGAGAGAGAAAAGAGGCGTGAAAGAGACGCGCGAAGAAAGGGAGAAGAAAGGCGCGCGAGAGCTGCGACGAGCTGCTATTGTTATTAAATTTATTGGGGATCGCCGACCTGATTGGCTTAGGTAATGGATTAGTCGCGGCGTGATGATTTGCGCAATATAAATAAAATAGCAGCGTGAGCGCGTCGGTTGCGCAATCATCATAAAAAGTGGGCCGCGAGCGCAACGCGCTCCTTTTGTTCCTGTATACCTACGCGAGGAGCTTGCAGCGCGTAGCCCGCATGTGGGACGAATGGTGAATGAGAGGGCAGGCCCAAATTGAAACGTGCCGAAGCGTATTGATTCATTCAACGCTCTCAATCGGATGAATTTGTTTGTATAATCGAACGTTTAATTATTTATTAAGTTCGGCTTTTATGAAACTAATAAGTTTCATGGAATACGTTATTTCCGAAACTCGATTTAAACTGTTATTGAAATATGGAATAAATGAACAGATAGTTAAAATATATTTTTAATAAACTAAGTAATTATTATTTTTTTATTTTTATATATAGACAAGCTATATAATATATGGCTCACCAATATTTGTTCTATTTACTCTTTTCTTTTTATTTTGTATATTTAAAATGAAAAAAAAAAAAGAAAAATATAATTTAAAGGTATTATTTAAGTAAAAATGAAATAAACTTTTTAAATTGTACAAAATATAATGAATGTAGTAATCTTCATCTACTTACTGTTAAAGTTGGATATTGTGAGGCCGGAATTCTCTTCTTATACTGTTCTCTCATATATTTCTCAATTTCCAACGACTCCCTGAAGCCCGGGAAGAGATTTTCGTACTCCTCGGGATCCGCCAGGCTCTGGCCCGCTTTTTCATTGACGGCGGACAGTTTTTCCTTCCACATCTTCACTATCGACGATATCTTGCTGGGTGCGTAGGTCCTCGCGAACATAGCCGCTTCGGGTATCCTGTCGGTTTTGATCAAAATATCGATGCACTTGTCGAGGTCGCCGAGAAGGAAGAACGACAGGAACGAGATGTTGTTCTTGCCCGAATCATCAGAAGCCGTAGCTAAGAAAAAAAAAGTATTACTTCTTTGTAACAGTTTTCTAATTTATTGAATGCATGCTAAAAAAACTGAAATTAATACATTACCTACGTTTTCGAGCATATCTACATTGCCAGTGCTTGTGGCAAGGAGAAGGAGACCGCCTAAGTCTTCGGCTTTCTGCATACATTCTTGGACAAGAGGGAGATTTCCTTTTTGCGTTGCCAATTGGGCTAGCTGTCGCCATTTTTGTTGGCTATTAGCTTCCTTAGCCAATTCATGAGCGGTTTCCAGATCTTCTAAGGCTAATGCTAACTCGAATCTATGTTCAGGATCTGTTGACACGGCAAGAGCTTGCTTTTTGAAGCCCTGCACGACAAAACGATGGTTAACTTAATTAAATTTGTAAACAAGAACCAAAATATTATCTTATCTCTTTTTTAAAATCTCAATAAAAGTAATAGAAGGCCGAAATGTAAGAAAAAAAGATTTCGATCTTACCTGTTTTTCTAAGAAATGCGCAACTCTAGTGCGGTGCTCTTTTGGAACTGTTGGTAGAACCTTATTCGCAGTGTCAAAGTCTTTTCGCATAACAGCAGTTTGATATTCTAATACAGACAATAACAGTGAGTAAGAAACTACTGACAACTCTTTATCGCATAGGTATAACCTATTATCTTTTGGAACATAACCGAGCAAATACATTGGTCTGTCTAAATGCGAAACAGTTACAACTTCTCCTCCAACGAAATAATTTACTCTATTTACGCTATTTGTGTAGATGAAGCAGTCACCAACCCAAAGACCGGTTTTAACTACTTCATTCATTTCAGCAATCATCTGTAATGTTGCAAATATAATATTTAAAATCACTAAATGCAATATAATACATAATACTAGATACAAGATTTCGTGTGTACCTCGAAGGCATCTTCAATGTCTTCAACATGATCAGGAGCATTTTGGACGGCATCAGCACGGTATTTAAGAATAAAGTATTGATCAGCTGTAGCTAATGCAACAAGGGAAGCATTTTCTGCCCAGTAGACATGAGTGGGTTGAATGTCAATACGCCGTACGAGTTTCACGGATTCCCAATCGTAAAACGATAGTCCTGAGCTAGAATAGATTCCTAATAGGTATCCACCGAAAATACCTAAAATGATAAAAGTATTTTATATTTTCGTATGAGAAGAATTTTTCTTAATTATTGAAATAAATAAACTGATCTAATTAAACAAATTACAAATATTATGAACAAATTACTTACTGTCAGCTCCAAAGTCAGGTTTGAAAACCTTCTTTTCTTTGAAGTTTTTAAATACTTTAACAGTCGTAGAGCTCTCCCTCACAGCGTATTGACTGGAATCTGCAGCCCAAACAAATTCAAAGGCCTGTCCAAAGGCTTTATTTCTTAATGCCATGGAAGTGTAAATAATGTATTCCCCATCACCACAGACTACCAAAAATCTTCCATTTGGATTATGCTGAATGGTTTGTGGATAAATTTCACAAGCTCCCATATCCTTAACAACTACTGGCAATTTTTCACCATCTTGCGCCTCTTCACCTAGAGCTTTGAGATTCACTTGTTGAATCTCACTATGTTTAGCCCAAACAATTTTACCACCTAAAATAAAGAATATAACATAGTAAGTAATTATTATAACTAAGATTTCTTGAAAATGCACATTATGAAATTGTACTAAAAATTTATGTTCATACCTGAAGAGTCCATTGAAACAGCCGGCTCTTCTCGACCAACTTTGACCATAACACTGCCTTCATCATAGCCAATGGCAACATTATTTGAACCTTTCATACAAGCTATTGTCCAAACTCTTTCAAAGCCATAGTTCAGAGGGGTTTCAAGTCGATATGTACCAGCATGCCAAATTCTTACTGTACCATCTTCAGAACCAGTTAAAACAATGGGTAATTCAGGATGGAAGCTGACAGCAGATATGTTCTGTGTATGTCCTTCCAGAGTTTGAACACAAGTTTTGTTTTGGTAATCCCAGATTTTAACATATCTGTCATCAGCACCTGAGATCAGATAAGGCTTATCTCCTCCATGGTAATAGTCCACACAATTGACACCTTTCTCATGACCTTCAAGTGTGAAATTTGCAGTGGAAGATCCTAATTGCCAAACCTTGACAGTTCTGTCCAAAGATGCACTGGCAAATGTGTTGTTATCTTTGGGATTGAATACAATTTGCATGACATAATGAGTATGACCCTCGAAGACTTGTTGACATAGCCATGATTTGTCCCAGTTCCATAATTTTATCAACATATCATCTATAAAATATTAATAAATATTTTAAATAACGTTATTTGTAATTCTGAATTGATATTATTTTAAAATCTGTTAAGATAAAAACTCTGCCTGAGATGCTACATGTTTTTTTTATTTCTTATTTATTCTATTCATAAAATTAAAACAAGAAATTAAAAGAAGAAAAAGATAAAAAAGTTGCATTAATAATTACATTGTAAAAATAGTAAAGCTTAAGGTACACCAAATTTGAAAGTTTGCAACTATATAACATCAGTGCATGATGCAATTGTAGGTTAAACATACATTATACACTTATATTATTTTATATTATAAGAAAGTCACACTAGTTATTAAATAAGTATGTAAATACTTTAAAAATAATGTAGTTGAATATTATTATCACTATTTTATTTAGAAAGAGATAATAAACTATTTTATTTAGAATATAGAAAAGAAATAATAAATCCTAATACTTTAAAATACGCACCACTGCTAGTAAGAATAAAAGGTTGCGTTGGATGTACTGCAATACATCTAACATAGTCACTGTGAGCTTCGAAAGAATGAACACGCTCCAATGTGTTATAATTGAAAACTCTAATTTGCATGTCATCTGATCCTGTGACAACCCAATTTTTTCTTGGGACAAATTTGGCTGATCTCACTGGTAAATCACATACTTCAAATGTCTTAACAAGAGTATGAGTCTCATGGTTCCATATATTTACATTTCCCTGATAAAGGGAACAGAGCATCCATGGCTCTGTCGGGTGGAGGTCGACACATTTCACTCTGTCTGACCTCGCTGTCAGCTTGCGCTTGATATCCAGTCTCAGTGGCTGAAAAGACATAATACAATTTAACAAAAAATATCTTTTACCTGATCCTTTTAACAGTCTTTTTACTAATTAAAAGTCATCTAAAGAACCACGTTTCCCACCAACATAACCCACTACACTTAATCTCTCATTATATCAAAACAAACCATCTTCCAGAGTCTCGTTTCACCCGCGACCACTATAAAACAACTTCGACTTCACTCGAGGGATTGAACAGGTGGCCTCGACGGCGAAGTCACAGCAAAGCGGAGCCGGAAAATCGCGAGCAGAAGGTAGGAAAGCGTGTTGACATGTCACCCAGGTTCGGACAGCGGCTGCATCAGAAAGTCGCCACACAAATGGACCGTGGCGTGGGGTGGCGTGGGGTGACGTGTCAAACGCTTTTTAAGAACGAGTGTGCCGTCTATCAAAAGTATCGTACCCATGTTCCAAGCGCTTTTGGAAAACGAGTTTGCCGTTTAATCAAAAAACTGTTACATCCATGTTTATCACTTTGCAAAAAGGAGCAGTGCGTCGGGTCTCGTTGCTCCAAAATTTTATTAAAAAAATATTGTAAAATAAGGAAGTTTTTGAAGCGCTTGGATCATGGGTACAATAATTTTGATAGACGGCACACACGTTTTGCAAAAGCGCTTGATACGCCACGATCCCTATCACTATAGCAGCAGACTCTCGCCGCCGGCCGCTACGGCAACAATCCCGCACACTCAGTTTTTGTTTTTTTTTCCTTTGAGGGTTATTCCGGCCAGTGCGGGTATGTACCCCAACTCTGTCTAATCGGATCCTCTTGAATTGAATTAAACTTAGAGAAGACACAAAACATGAAAAGTTTTCCTCTGATACCTTATCACCGGAAACGCTATAGGAAAGGAGGGGTAATTCAAAAAGAGCGACTGAATATCCCGCGCTGAGCGCTCTGCTATAAAAAACACCGGAATAAAATAATGAAAAAATTTATTTATAAAATAAAATTGATAAAGATAGTCAGAAATGATTTGGTCAATTTCGTCTAAAAATTCATTAGACTGAAACTCGTTCAAATGGATCAGAATAGAAAACAGCATTCAAACTTCGAAACAATTTGTAAGCGAAAGTACCTACTTAGATTTAGAATTTTCGACTTCAATAAATATAAAAGATTCGAAGTCAAGACCACAGGCTCAAACCAGAGTTTGAGTGTAAGATGTAAACAAAATAATAATACAAAGTTTTTCATGAAAATATGCGTATAAATACGGTCACTTTCGATTTTCGAATATTCAAATGATGAAAATTCGAATAAAACCTTCCAACTGAAACTCATGGAATATACATGAAAGTGATAAAAGAAATCAGACCTTTCAATAGATGAAATATAGAGATGATTATTCGAGAACTGAAATATGGGAGATGGAGATCAAAGAAAATAAATTAAAATCAGAGACGAAATACGATTAAAGATATAATTAGAATAGAAGAATAAGGAAATAGTGTCCTCATGGCTGAAGGCCTCTCGCGCCGATAGCTGTATAGGGTCCCAAACTCAAGGAGCTTTCCTACAATTCTCTAGCATAATCCTTATGAAAGCGCTGACACCAGAATCAACGATCTCACGACGCGAACACAATTTTTGTATATAAACAAATATATGAACTAAGTGGATTTGAAATTTTGATTTAGGAAAATTAGAAATACAAAAGAATTTCAAACTCCTGCCCGAGCAGCGAGGCAGAATATGAAGATACCAACAGAGAAAGAGAGAGCTACCGGAGAGGGACGACCGCTCAAGCTAAAATCTGCGTAGGTACTCGGAATTCTCGCAAACTCGGTACGTACCATTTTTCGCGGTTTCAGCGGCTCTCTCTCTCTCTTTTATGCCTTCCAGCAGCAGGTGTTCCTCCCGTCCCGGTTAGTGGTTGCAAGTCAGTGCGAACCCAAACAAGAAACCGCTGCCATCGAGGAGTTGCCTGGGGTATAGAGTCGACAGCTGACTTGCTAACTAGCGCCGGGGCCGTCGAGAGAGGAGATATGATACGTGGCGAGCATGCATGCACATACTCATGCACATGTTGGGGTTTATTCGGTCGGTACGACAGACTTTTTTCCAGATACGCGGAGCAACGGAGCTCACTTTCACGTCGTTTTATTTAATTAACCTTAAAATGATTCACCTATCATAAAAAATACGAGTTTTTTGAAGAGTGAAATTGTATTTATCAATTTCAGTTATTCTTCGTTGTTCATTCAAACAATTCATAAAACGTCTTTTAACACAATTTTTAATATTTATTTTGTTATGCAACATTGTTTATCCTCCTTATTTTAATATTTTAAATGAATTACAAATATAAAAAGGAAGTGATTTAATAGTACAGATGGAGCTGTTTTGCTAGAGGATTACTTTTGTTTCCATTTGGTCAAATCAGCGAGACGGACGGTGACGGTGCAACCTAACACTATCCGAGTCCATCATATAACACATTGTTTACAAGCCATACCGAGCAGTGTACGTGTTAAGGCATCGTGCTGCGAGCAAGTTTCACATATATCGAAGATATTGTTGTTAAAATTGGAAGATTATTAACATTTTCGTGATTGTGAAGAGCATATATCCATGTAGGACAACTGATTTTATGGTAAAAATTGATATTTTCAAAACTGTAGTGTTCCTGAAGGACGTTTGATAACGTGAAATGATTTTGCATTAGAAAGAGAACGTCGGAATAGCTCTTTATATGTAACATTGATAAAATCATTTTTCTCACGAATAAATCGACGCTTAAATCTTGTATGATGGAGTCATTTGCAAACGAACTTTTATTTCAACATTTATAGTGATTGTAAATTTTATGATGTAAAAAAAAAGTACTGAAAATATAATTTCCATTTGCTAGGGGAATTTTCAATCTTTGAGTTACGGGTTTGACTTCAATTCCGTAATAATAGATCCTAACGCTTCGAAAAATATCTATATTACTACTTTTAAGAAAATGTTAAAGAAAGTCTCCCCTTTTTCAACGGTAATTATTTAACGAGATACTTATAAAATAGACCTAAAATTAAAAAACAAATCAAGAAAAAACTAGTTTTTTTTCCAGAATTAAAACTATTTCTAGAATTACAATAATTTCAAGTTACTTAAACAAAAAAATACTCTAATAAATCTCTAAAATCGGCAACTTATATTTGCGCATATTTTTGAGCATTTCGTTGACCTTATTTTTGTAATACAAATGGAAATTCGTCTTTTTTTTCATTTCTGTGTATGATATATCAACATTAGATAATTATCAATTATCATAGAAGATTTGATCAAACGTTTTCTTGCAATATATAGTTAAAAAATATATTTCTAACTCTTAATTAACATTCAAAACAAGATGAATTTTTTAAAACAGAATTTTTTATTATATACATTTTTCGTGAAAAGATTATAATAATTAATATAGTGGCGCGTCAAGGTTTTTAGGGCGAAGGGGCGATGTTTCAACCATTAACTATTTATTAATAAGTACTCATTCCTTTTAAGTAATTAAATTAAAGCTTATATATAATGCACTACATTTTTTTTTATAGGCCGGTAAAGTGCGGGAGCCTAAACGCCCTAAACCTCACCTTTTTTGAGCGCGTGCAGCGGCATCAAAATATATCTATTGAAAACACTTCGCATACGTTTTCGACGTATTTTTTCGTCAGCTTTCTCCTGGTGACATCGGTTTTTGATAATTTTCACGTTTTGACCTTGAAAAAATATCACACGTGTTATATATTGAAAGGTACTTTTTAATATTTTTTTTAACAGTAGATTGAAAGATCAAGTTTTTTTTACGTCGAAATAGCTATTTTCCAGAAAGGACTTTTTTGGTATTTTCGAGATATAACACCTTTTATGTTTGTTTAAGGTCAAGAAAATTATCAAAAACAAATGTCACCACGATATTTCGATAGGCAAATTTTGATGTCGCAAGCACGCGCTCAAAATGTGAGGTTTATGCGCCCGTGCTTACCGGCCCGGGAGAATTGAGGCGAAACGCCTCCGAAATTTATGTCATTTTTCATTCTGGTTTTACATATTTTTACTTTTGCTAATTATTTTTGGTATTTCATGTTTATTAATAGAAAAAAAAATTCAATTAATGAAAAATTATATGTAGGAAATGATAATTGCTCCAATATTTCGATTTGAGAATCACTAAAAATTCCTATAGGTATATCGTGTTTTTTGTTGTTGTTATTCTCACGGAATTCTTTAATTTTTTTAATGATTTTGATAATATAATATTTGGAATCACATACAGAATAGTAAATGACTGAAATAATTGAAAACTGATGAAAGTGATAAGAAGAAAAAACAAAATCGTTGATAAGCATAGTTAATTACTGGCTCCGATATTTTCGAGATCACCAAACGTTAAGAAATTTATAAACCGCTAATAACAACAATGGACTTAAATTTATACAAATAAGTAATTGTAAGAAAATGTATTAAAAATGTAATTAAAGATAGAGTAAATTAAGTGTAAGACGTAAATATTTCTTTTATTAAAATGTGCAAATATTTTGTGTTCAGGGAGTAAAAATGTTCTTTTATTAAAAACAGGATTTTTGCATTTTTCACACTTTTCCAGATATAATGAAATATGTATATTTGTGTGTGTGTGTACGTATAGCATTTGTCTACTATTAAATTTTGTAAACATTAATTAAAATAATTGATGTTTTTTCATTGCAGTTTACGAAATGTCGGAAGAGACTAATAGTTCGACATCAAATGTTTTTGTAGGGAGTCCAGAACAAGTGATTGCAGGCACAGCTCAAGAGGCGAGTAATAACATAGAAATGGATAGTAATCCACAAGAGAATCAATCTAGTGGACAGAATACAGATCAAAGTGCAGCACAATCTGTTGGGACTGCAGAAACAAATAACAATCGAGGACTTATTCAAATTAATGAACAAAATAGGGGACAAAATACTAGAGTTTTTAGAAGAAACAGTGCATTTCATCAAAGATTAAGATGCATAGAAGTTAGTAGTCCGGCACCTGAGAATAATCTTAAGAGGATCCAACAACGCAAAAAGCATCTATGTGAATTATCACGAGAAAAAAAAATTTTACATCTTGCAAATGCTAGTGCATGTCAAGATGGAAATTGCAAGTGCACTGGCTGGAAAAGAGATCCTAAGAAGCCATATATTGAGGGAGAATCATGTGATTCATTGAGCAATCCATGTGGAACGTGCAAGCATACCCTTGAACAGCATATTTCCCAGTTATTGAATCAATCAGATGAACTTATTGATAGATTATTAAGAATAGTTGTCGATATAGAGACTATAGAGAGTTTATTTACTAAAAGAAGTAAAAAGATTGATCTCGATCTAGTACAAATATATAATTTTATATTGAAACATTTCAGAAAAGCCATTTTAGTTGTTGAAAAACCTTTAAGCTTCTTCACAGATGATGGGCCATTAGGAAATCCACCATTTGAAGAACCATGTATATTATTAGCAGTTAGGAATGTTCTTATTTATAAATTTAAACACCTAGATTTAGAGCAATGGAATATGATGTGTGATATGAGTAGAATATTTCTGGAATGTTTGAATCAATGGAAATGGGAGACTATGCATTCAAAAAAAAAATCTATCAATGCACTTGAAGCTTTAACTTATAAAATGAATTATACTCGTTATTTTGTGTTTTGTAATGTATCTAGTTATTGTGATTCCATACCACATTTGGATGTAGTAAATGCTTTTGGAAAAACTGCTCTAAGATTAATCTTTAATTCATTTTGCAAACAATTAGTATATAATTTCTACAATGGCAAAGGCAAGCGAACTGTCAATCGACTTTTTTTCACAAAGTAAGCATACTAACAAAATTTCAACAAAAGTTAACAATTAAAATATTTCACAAAATATTTATTATCAAACATAATTTATTTTTTAGATTTATCCTTACGCTTGAAAAAGAAGTTTATTCAGATGATTCGCCAATGTGGGATCCAGAATTTAAACCCGTTATACCATCTCACCTACAAATACCTAAACATTTGGCAAAGCAATGACATATCACATTACTCCAAGTCATTCTTAATAAGAAACAATTATGAGATGAAAAAACATCTGATAAATCGTTCAATTAGCTATGGAATTTGTTAAGTGGTATTTGTCAACTAATATTTGATTGAAAAAAAAAATTACTTTTGTTTGTCACATATTCATCTTATAGATGTTACCATCAATATAATATTATCTTAAACTTAATAAAGTTTTATTTTTTTATGGAAATAAATTTTAATAAGCATAACGAGAAAAATGTCATTATTTGTTGGGTGATTCATATATATAATTTTTATTGAAGTACGTAAAATAATATTTCAATATTGTTTCTTTAATAGGATATAACATAAAGTAAATATTATATAGAAAAGTAATAGCAATGACAATTTTTCACGTTATATTAACGTACGTTATGTAAGATATCGGTACTTATTATGAAAATTAATGAAGCATGTATCGCAAATAATGCTTCTATAAGAAAATAAAAATTTTTATAATAAAACTAACAGTCTAAACTTTTTGCAATTTCTTTGCGTATTTTTTTTTTCCTTTATAGTAAAAGTTATAAATGAACAATGTTTTTTAAAAACTAGATACTAGCTTCTACTTCAAAAAAATTGATTATTAAAGCTTTTTGAGTGTTGTTTTTTTTTTAGATTAAAATGATTTTGAATAACTAATCTTACAATTTTGTAATTAAAATATTATTCTAAAACAAAAACCATGTTTTTTTAAAATGTATTTAAATTAAATCTTAAAAAGTGTATAATTAAACGGTTTTAAAAATTTTTCGTATTTCTAAGTAGGGCGTACTTAAATTACAAATTAAGGGTTTTACATTTCTTCTAGATTGTACAAGACGGCAAAATAAGTGTTCAGCAATTTAGTTATTCTTCAAATATTACATTTTACCTAGTTGAGAATTATGCTATAAATTATAAACTGACCTTTCCTTATGCTTATTATGCAGAAGTGAAATTCGTACGTGTAATTAAACGTGCAAAACTGACACGATTGTTTTCAATTTATCACAATTAACATGAAATATAAAAAAGATAATAATTAAAAGTTCTGTAAAAGTTGAAAAAAGGAGTATAAAATTTATCCCATGAGGAAATTCAATTTTTTTGGCCCTGGTCGAGAAATTGTGCCGTTCGGGGTAATTATTCACCCGAAAATTACACTTTCTACACCGATCGGTAGAGATTCTCAACCGCTCCCGTTTCAGTGTGGAGTGCTAAGAATGAGCTAAAATTTAATATATTATTTTGTAAGTACGCTATGCTATTATTAGCCCAGTACCGTCAACATTGAATGATTTTTATTTATTATTATTAATAATAAATGATAATTAAACGATAGTATAAATGTTTTTATTTTACCGATTTAAAAAGTTTATTATTTAAAATATTAGTTTTACATACGACCATGTTCAACTCAAACGTAGATCCCCACATAATCGGCATCTAAATTTTATTTTTTTCTAAAACAAAAATTTTAGGAAAAAGCGTTTTTTTACGCCCTCCGAAATGTTATTAAGTATAATTAAATTAAGTTTCCAAATGATTCCATCCATTAGATTTTTCCGAAAACGTTTTTGAAATTAGTAATTAATCAAAATAAGGCCTCAAACATTTCAAAATCGTTTTTGGAAAAATCTAATCGATGAAATCATTTGAAAATATAATAGCTAGAGCGTGAAAAAACGCTTTTTCTAAAATTTTTTATTAAATGCTATAGTATAGAAAAAACTAATATTATAGGGATTGTATAATAACTATAATAATAATACAATATTTTAATCAGATTTTATTTTCTTTGAGATTCTTTCAGTCTTCCGTCCAATTCTCGGTCGACCAGCTCTTTTCCGCTCTGTGTATAATATATCTATAATTTACGAAATTATTTCACTATTCTCAATAAGTAAAGATTTAGGGTAAAACAATTCTGTAAGTAATCGCATGAATATCCCATAATAGAGATTACTTTAAGTACTCACCAAGTATTCAGGAAAATTATTTTATAAAAATATTTAAAAAAATATATTAATAATAAAACAAAATAATTAATATGAATAAAAAGTAATTACAAAGTTATTTAGGTAAAGAATTCTTTGTGAATACTTCGGTAATACTAGATTATAGGATATTCGTGATCGGAATAAAATATCAATCAGTACTCTGATTTATACTTTAATGAAAACGAATTCATAATAAAGTACCTGAGTCCATCAACAAAATTTTTCGGTTAGTGGGTTAGTATTTTGAACTGATGTATTATATCTCAAAGAAATAGGTACCTTACAAACACGGGAAGAAAAACTATTTCCGACTCGGGTGAGGTGTCTTCAGCACTTGTCTCTGTCTCGGGCGCCCTCGACTCCGACTCGTGCTGAACACCTCACCCTCGCTAGAAATGGCTTATTTTCTCCCCTTGTTGCACAATGTACCATTTAATCTCTTTGAAATAGTTTAGCGCGGTTGCGGTTATATAGCATATTTTTTTCAGAATGTATATCTACATAGTTAAAATATTTCTCAAACGTTTCAAGAAAATTTATTGGAATATTTCATGGAATTTTCATTAAAATTGAGTGAACATAAACTTTTACTGTAGAATATTGCAGTACCCAGCAATCCCAGGATTTATATATATAAATGTTGGAGAAGTATATATTCCACTGTAAAATTTCTAGAAGATTATTGGGATTATTTCTTCCACAAATTTCTGAAATATTCCAAATGAGGGGATGACCGTCGTTCCCCTTTTTCTTACCTTTCGAGAAAAAAAAAGTTTGGCTACCTAAGTTAGTGACCAAGAAGCGGTCGGTATATATAATATAGACGTATAGGTATAGTCGCTTTCTAGAACAAGTACGGAAAACTGTTCCTAAACGTGTAGATACCTATCTTATTGCGTTGAAATTGCATTTTAATACAATCAAATTTCCCGCCCTTAAAAAAGTGAATTGTGGCTTAAATTGCGAGGTCCCTATTTGGGTATGTTCCAATGAGAGCTCCGTCAGTTACGGCTTACGACGGCGGGAGAGGGGGTATAACTGACGGAGCCTGTCAGACAACCGTTCCGCAATCCGGCTTCGCGCTGCCTCTTTTCACTCAGTCTTTACGGCCAGCGGCAGCCATAAGTACTTGATGCGGAACGATTCTCCGACAAGCTCCGTATGGCTCCGTCAGTTATATCCCCTCTCTCGCCGCCGTAACTGACGGACCTTTCATCGGAACATACCCACATTTGGTTTTTTGGACCTCGCTAGAATTAGGTGCGGCGCTGGTGCGGGAGGTGCTGACGCTTTGACCTAGCGTAACCCTAACCTATAACGTGTTGTTGACAAGTTGCAGTGGCAATGTTTGTGGATGCCTTGTATTATAAACAACTGAAAAATCAATAAGATTTCTGTTACAGTTGCAAGTGTAAAAAGATCGTTGGGATTCTGAAGTACACATTAAATGTAAGGAATATTATTATTATTTTCTAATATAATGTATATAATGCTGTGTCCTATCCTGATTGTAGGTGGTCCAATAATTATTTTTAATAGATTTGTATTTTTATGATTTATCATAAAATATACGTTTTTTTACATCTGACGTACGAGTAATAATGGCCTTTAATTAATTAAAGTTCAAAGTTTCATACATAGAAAAGCTTGTTATTTTAAAATATTAAAATATAAAAATGGTTTGAAATAAATTTAATCCTTTGATAAATAGTAAAAAAACATTTAGAATAATTGTTATAATTTTTTTCAGTTAATAAAAATGTCAGAAGACAACAGTAGACCAACTTCAAATGTTTCCGCAGAAAGTGTTGGGCAGGCAGTTACAAGTACATCACAAGGAACGAGTAATAACCCAGAAGGAAACAGTAATTCACGACCTGATCAAGCCAGTAGACAAAATAATCTTCAGAGAATTCAACAACGCAAACAACAGGTTTTCAATTTACCGCAAGTGAAAAAATTATTAAAACTTGCAAATTATAGCGCTTGTCAAATTCCTGAATGTAAATGCAATGGCTGGAAAAATATACAACAAGTTACAAAGTCTCCAAAAAATGAAGCACAACCCGTTGCTACATTTGCGGATCCATGTAGAAGTTGCGGTCATAATTTGGAAAGTCATATTAGTCACCTAGTTAATCAACCAGAAGAAATGATCAATAAATTATTAGGAATGGTTGTTGATGTGGATAATATTTTTATGGGAATGCATAGAGAAGAAGATCCAGATACAAAAAGAGTCTATTATTTTTTATTCAAACTCTTGAGAAAAAGTATTTTATCTATGACAAAACCAACAGTTGAAGGGCCATTAGGACAACCGCCATTTGAAAAACCAAGTATATCGAAAGCAATCACCAATTTTGTTGTATATAAATTTGGGCACTTGGCTCAACGTGATTGGCAGTCAATGTATGATTTGGCAAAAATGTTTTTGCATTGCCTAAACCATTGGAATTTTGAGACCCCTAGTGCAAGAAAAACAGCTGTTAATGCAGATGAAGCACCAGCTTATAAAATTAACTATACTAGATGGCTTGTATTTTGTCATGTGCCTGCATTTTGTGATTCTCTACCACATTATGATACAACACTTGTTTTTGGGAGAACTTTGTTACAAGCAGTTTTTAAATCAGTTTGTAAACAATTGATGGACAAATGTCATAGTGAAAAAGACCGAATGTCAGCTGAAAAACGTGTTCTTGTATTAAATCATTTTCCAAAGTAAGTACATATAAATATATGGACAATTTATAAATAATCAAGAATATTTAAAACATAATTAATAAATAGTTTATAATATGTTTCTCAACAAAATAAAATTTATTTTTCAGGTTCCTTTCTATGCTTGAAATAGAAATTTATTCAGAAAATTCTCCAATCTGGGATCCTGAATTCAAACAAGTTCTACCTTCCCATTTACAAATGTCTTCTGAATCTAAAGTAAGTCAAAGTAGAAGAACAGCTACTGGAGAATTTGAGAAAGTTACTGTTATTCCAAATGATAAAGATAATTTTACTACTGTGAACTTGAGTCCTGGCATGAAAAAGATTCAAACCAAAAGACCTCATGCAGAAGTTCGATCTGAAACAAAAAGAAGAAGAACAGAAGAGGTCTTTGAGGATTTGTCTGAAGAAACAGTTATGAAAATTATAGCTACAATTAAGGATCCAAATTACATGTTTGGTTTGGATGCTATTTTTCCTCCTAATGCTCCTAGGGATGAAACTCCAAAATTGGAGGAAAGTAGAAAAATTATTGAGTTCCATATAGTTGGAAACAGCTTGACACAGCCTGTTTCAAAGCAGACTATGCTCTGGCTTATTGGTCTTCATAATGTTTTCAGTCATCAATTAACGAGAATGCCAATGGAATATATTTCACAATTAGTTTTTGATCCGTAAGTAACTTTTATTTATCAAAACTGCTTTAATGGATACAATTTTTATTTTTTTTTATGATTGCTAATGAGAAAATATTATTTTTTTTTAGAAAACATAAAACACTTGCGCTTATAAAGGATGGCAGACCAATTGGTGGAATTTGTTTCCGTATGTTTGCTAGTCAAGGATTCACTGAGATTGTCTTCTGTGCTATGACCTCTGAGCAACAGGTTAAAGGTTACGGCACCCACCTTATGAACATGTTGAAGGATTATCACATTAAACACAATATCCTCCACTTCTTAACCTTTGCTGATGAGTTTGCCATAGGCTATTTTAAAAAACAAGGATTTAGCAAAGACATTAAATTACCTCGAGAGACCTATCAGGTAAGAACATTATTTGAATGAAATTTAACATTAAAATGTACAATTGAATTGGTTCATGTGAATAGGTGCTTCAATGTAATGGAAATTTCGCTATTTAAATATTTATTCATATGAATTGATTACAAGCTACAAATTCAAAAATTCAAAAAGTCTTGTTTTTATTTTGTGATTTTGACAATTATTAGATTAATTTTAACATGAAAAATTTTAGGGCTACATCAAGGACTACGAGGGTGCGATGCTGATGCACTGCGAGCTGAACGCAAAAATTGTCTACACCGAATTCACGACAGTGGTGCGCAAACAAAAGGAGATCGTCAAGCAACTAATCTACCAGCGCCAGCAAGAAATCCAAAAGATCCACCCGGGCTTGACATGCTTTAAAGAGGGCGTACGCGGTATCCCCGTCGAGTCGATACCCGGGATCCGCGAGACTGGCTGGAAGAATTACGCGCAAACGAGAACGAGGGGTGTAGCCAAGGGCTCGCAAGGTCCCGAGCCTGTCGAGGCTTGTCTGGACGTCAACGATTCTCTGTACAACGCGCTCAAGAGCGTCCTGACCAGTGTGAAGAACCACACCGCCGCCTGGCCGTTCTTAAAGCCCGTCGACAAGAACGAGGTACCCGATTACTACGATCACATCAAGTATCCTATGGGTAATTGTCGTTGCTTTATCTTTACACTTGCAATAATACTATTTTGAAATTTTAATCATTGTTTAATCAATGTATTGCTTCATTTTATAGATTTGAAAACTATGACAGAACGTCTTAAGGCGAGATACTACGTTACGCGTCGACTGTTCATCGCTGACATGACGCGCATATGCACCAACTGCCGACTGTATAACGGCCCAGACACCGAGTACTACTCGTGTGCTAATCTCTTGGAGAAATACTTTCAGACGAAGATGAAGGAATAGTCGAGAGTGAGGCCGCCCTCGCTACTGAGCGATTGCCTCCAACTGACTCCCTCTCTTCCCGACGTTGCCCTCTTTGAAGGCATCGTCGACGTCGATTCGCAAGAGTGATGGGAATGACTTCTGTGGTATTATTCGAAGAATATACATCTTAAAGAGAGCAAAAAACACATTTGGGATTCGAATGGTTTTGGCTTTTGATGGACAATTAATGCTTTACACAAACGTTGTGTTCTTTCGAAAAAACAAAAACGTTACTCGTTTGTTATTGGACTTCAATCTTCACTTGAGTGTTAGATAAGATTTGTTACGACTGTAAAAATGAACCGTGGCGTGTCGTGGCGTGGCGTGTCATGCAGTTTTAGCGTTGTATTTGCCCAAAACCAACACCAAACCGGCACGACACCCCACGCCACGACACGCCAGGGTCCATTTGTGGCGATTCCCTAAGAGAATGACCCTTTGATGTGAGAGTACATTAAAGTAAAAAGCATGTTTTCTCTTGCCGATGACGTGTCTATTTTGCTGTGTGAAAGGGTGTGTGGTCTGTGATGCGAAAAAATGACATTAATTAAAACTTTTTTGAATTAAATTTTTTTTTTGCGGCGTATAAAGTTATATACGTTTTATTTATTGAAGTAAGCACAAGGTGTACTTTCTAAAAGTTATTTTACAACAAAAATATTACTTATTTAATGGTTGAGAAGATCTTTTAATGTATGTTAGAATATCTATTGTATGTATGTGAGTTTGATTGTAAAGAATTGGTGCAAAACGCGTATCGAATATAATTGTAAAATAAGTGAATATTTAAAGAGAAGTAAAAGAAAGGAAAAAACTGATAAAATGTTTATAAAACGTGCGCTCAGCAGTATAGACTGAATTATTGTTATTATAATTAAAAGAGAATCTTGATTCCATTGAAGCTATATTGTATAAAAAGTTATAAATAATATGCACAAATTAAATATTAAAAACAATAATAATGCACAAATATTAAATATATTGTATATATCGGTACAAGTATTTGGGATTGAACGGACACTATTCTTTTTTCTATATACATGAAAAGACACAAAATACAAAATTCAAATTGAAACTTTATTCTAGAACAATACTAGTAAAATTAATATTAACAATTTTTAACGTTGTCATTGGATGACCTCGTACTTCTTACGAAAAACTTAATACTTCCTTCAAATTTATCATGTAGGTGTAGTATTATTTATTAACAATCGGATAAGAACAACGACATACGGGCCCATCGATACCGATCGGAATCGCGTAGCGACGGCAACGAGGGCTACTAGACCTATTATGCGCGCAAGTCAAAGGAATCGTGTATAGCACGCTTGCGCGTGGCGGTTTGTTTCACAGTCTAATTAATGCCATTAGCCAGGCAGTTAATTAGGGAATGTAATACACGGCGAGCGAGCGGACTTGGCTGCTCGCGGCTCCGGAACGTTGCCCCCGCCGCGCCTTTTTCTTCCGAATAAGGCGAGATCGCTCCCGGAAAAATTCTGGCCGATTCGCTCGCTCGGCCTTCTGTGCATATACACATTGTACAGGCACGTGCGTGCGTACGTGTGTGCTTTTGTGTATCGGTTTGGGCTTTTTGATAGAGGAGCAATCGTGGCGATTAGGCGCGGCGAATGGTTACACTTTGTATTTTTTCGAGATCAGTTTGTAACGCAAAGTATTAACATTCACCGATAGTAAATGAATAATTTTCGATTCAATACGCAATATAGCTATTACTATTTTATTGTAATTTGTTGCCGAAGAGAATTTCTCTCATAAGAAAAAGGTAGAAAAAAATATTTTAGACGAAGGATTTGAAATCTTATTTGATATGATTAAGAACAAATAAGATACAATTAATATTCGATTAGTATTTATAAATTTTAAATACAAAAATTAAACTTTCTGTAAGAAATTGACTTGAATAAAAAGTATTTTTTAGACATTGCTATGTTATTTAGTATAAGTAAATTAATAGTGAAAATAATTCTGATAATTCTTATACTTTGAAGAATTTGAGTTTTAGATGTTGTACTTAATTAATCATATATTGTACACACTAAATGACAATTTTTACCGACTCAAGCTTTTGTAAATCGAAACAAAAAGAATGACAGAAAATTTTTCGAATGTATTTTTAGCTTGTAATTTTAAAATCTTATTTTGGCATTATCAATGATTCAGATAAAAGAGTTGCTCTTTTGGAAGGACAAATGACTGTTTGTCTATCGAAGGTTTTGGTTCGTTATTTATTATACAGAAAAGTTAAGATTACTTGCACTAAGTTTTTGTAATGAAAATTCATATTGTAAAATAGTACATTTCGACATGGGTGCGGAAGGTGATTATTTACTCGCTAAAAATCTTCTTACGCACCAGTTTTAAACCATATTTTATACCACGAGAGCCAAATAATCATATTAAAGTTATGATATTGAGGTTAGAGTGGTATAAATAAAATTGTAATCAATGTAACTTTTGTTTTTATAAAAATGGCTTATATTTGTATATATTGTATATTGTTACATCTTTCATTAAGTGCAAGAAATTTTAATTTTTAGTAAATGTAATGATTTAAAGTAATTTTAATTTAGTCTATTGTTAATGTAGGTACTTATAGATCGAAATAAAAAAAGCAACATTAAACAATTAAATAAATTCAAGTGCATTCAATTTTGTAGTTATTTTCTCCTGCTAAACTAAAATTGTAATAGTAAATAAATCTTAATATACTTAATACAATTCTACATTAATACAATTTAAGTAAATAAAAAAAAAAAGAAAATACTGCGAATTACAAATGAATAAACAGCTTTGATATTATTGCACGATAATAGCGATTTCAAAAACTCATTAATTTCAAAACAATGTATTTATAAGTTTGCCGGTCTTTATATACGATTAGCACAAACTCCATCATATATATTCTTCTTGTATACGAAGCGCAAAATCGCTTACACTTGGAAGGATAGCTTTTTCTTTGTAAATAATCATACTTTAGTTAGTCTATTAAAAATAAAAACGGAAGTTAGGGCAGTGAATCCGAATGTACTATTTTAAGATGAGGGCGCTTGCGCATAGGTGTATAACGAAAGAATTATGTAAATTACTCATCGTATGGATTGCATAGATGATTTTGATTAAAGAGATATTATAAACACATTTACACGGCTTTCTTTTTATTTATTCCTTCAGCGATATATGTATCTCTCGGTATATTTCTACTTTTTCAAAATAATAAATTTTATAATATGTCTGGGTGGTTTTTTTTTGACAAATCATTTTAAATTACTGAAAAACCCATTTTTGGGTTTTTTTTCTTAAATATGTAACACTGATCAGTAGTAATTGAAATAACATTATCTTAATCTTATATCGCTAAGAAATCATGTATACTAGATATATATAATTCAGAGAAAAGATATAATAAAAAGTTATGAGACAATGTTTATATCTCTACAAGCGGATATCCACATGAACAATTAATTTATGCTACTAACTAATTGCACGTAATTAGTCGGCATCAGGATGCAACTTAATGAATTGCAATTAGTACGAGAATAATTCTTTGTGAACTGACCATAACTGACGCCTTATAGTCATCAAATTTTGGTAATTTTCATTTCACTTTCTCTATCGTAGTCTAATGCAGTAGTTTTTTAAATGCGTGATTTTATAATCAATATCAAACAGGCAAATTGAATAAAGCAAATATTAAAAATTTCCATTTTAAAGTATAATAAAATTATAAAATATTTTTACTCCAAATTGTTTATATTTTAACGATTACACCATAAGAATACGTAACATAGGCAATCATAAAAGAAACGCTATTTCTTAGATGTAACATTGAATCTTCGTCGAGGGATATAACTTTTTCGTCTCCCAATCACTTGATTGCTACCAATTACTTTGTCCGTGAAACATATATTGTTCTTTCGATCGTATAGGTGTCTCTTATTTTATTATTATCTGCCTATAATATATATCTGCGCTTTATAAATAATTGTAAATATAATGTGTCGTCATCTAAATAATTAACTATCCAATATCATAATAATTTTTCAAAAATAATAATAATAAATCAGCATATAAATAATCGATTTATAAAGAAGTGGAAATAATCATAATTCATTATATTGAAGAATGAAAAGTTTCGAAAGAAGAAAGGCAATGGAGAGGAGAAGAAAAAGGATCGGCGCGCGAGCCGCAAAAGTCCTGTGTGCGCTCTGTTTTTGGTCTGACATTATAAAATAGGAACGCCTCGCCAATTGCGCCCAAAAGGTCGAAGCGATCGCGTCATGGCTGCGCAGTCTTAAAGCGGCAACAACTTTTATAAATGTGCTTATCTGCTGTGCCTGAGTAAGAATTAAAATTTCCGTATGATCTTTTTTGCATCGTTGAACGATTGGTAATTGTAATTAATTTATATGGTATGATATGAGAATCGAAGTGAGCTCAATTATTTCTGACCAGAAATTATTATAAAAAAATGTCATAAAATTCAGCGAATGCTTATACTTGTCAAATTTAAAAATTATGTTTCTTGAAGCTTAACAACTTGTGTCAGAAGAATAGGTATACACATTTTCAGGACGAATGCCGAAATTCAGCGCAGCCGAAACGTTATAAATACTTGTCTCGGCAAGCAGACTACGAATCTTTATAACAAAGCAGCCATGAGACAAGAGCCATGCAGTTTATATGTGTCGTTTCCGCGCGCAAAAGGCGAAGCGCCGAGGATTCGGGTCAAGATTAAGGCTGCGTGAGCGCACGCGCGGTCTGGAAACGGAATTGAATGAGTCCTAAACTCGGGAGGCAATTTCTGCGGCAAGAAATATAAATAGTCTTTAATGAAATAATTCGATCGGTTCACGTCGCCTTTTCCGACTCGTGTCTTAAGTCACCGCGTAAATCTGTACCTATATATCAAATCGAATTAATTCCATTTGCCAATGTTGTACTTCTAGGGCGCGACTTGTATTATATATTAAAATATTGAAAAATTGTAAGGTACATAAAAGTTTGTACTTGCATGTACAGATAAATATCGTTTGAAATGAATTATGAGGATTTACTTTTTATAGGCATGTTTTTATTACCTTTTACATTATGTATGTTTTATAATAAAATTTATTCGTGTAGATAAAGAGCTATAAATAACCGTAACTTTCCTTTTTGTATCAGACAGTTAATTTCTTGTGAGTGCGAATAATTGCAAGTTGAAAGTAGTATGATCCGTTGATTTTGTGCATTAATGACATTAAGACTAAACAGCAAATATGTATACCTTTCGCAAATGCTGTACACGAAAATGATAATGAGTGATGATTGGAATCGACGATTGTTACTCTCTAACGCGAGATTTCACGTAATCTCCGATATTGTAGAATAATGTTTAGTTTATTTTTTCGCGGTAATTATAGTTTATGAAAAAAAAAAGTATAAACTTTCTATGTAATGGAATTTGTAATTAATTGGAACGATCGAGTTTAGTTTGATTAATCATTTTGATAATTTGCACATGTATGCCTATCAAATAAAACTATATATTGTGGTTTTTAATAAACAAATCCTATAATTATGTTGAATATAAACAAAGTTTTTGTTAAGAAAATCTATAGCTCTGGTGAATTTTTGCGCATATTCTATGTATAAAAATAAGAAATATATTCGCACTTTCGCTCCCGACTCAAAAACCTGAATGTCGTATTTTCGGCCTCGCCAGGCAAACAAATCGTATGCGCATACCGGGGATAAAGAGGGCCACCCCAGAGCTCGCATTCAGCGCACCTACAGGTGTGTAATATACTATTAATCTTTTTGACGAATTAAAAAGTTAATACTACCGATTGGATGCAATATAAAGCGATAATTTACAAGTGTACGATAAACTGCAATCTGCTATACGAAATAAAACTGTTCTATATCTCATCCAAAATCAATAATACATCAATGTCTCGTCTATTATACCCAATCGCCCTTCATTCCGCCATTTTTCCAATCCTCCAACTGCAATAACTATATTTCGCACTTCGCTATATACGATAATAAACCTTTATTACCCACGATACCCACATCATCACATTAATCCCCAAGTTACCTTGCGCGCACCCATTCGATATACACCTTATAGAGGCGATCATCGAGCCTGCATATATCCGATTCAACGCGAAAAACTCAGGCATGAAATTCTCCTCCATATATCTGCATTGTACTACACACCGGCAGCAGCGACGAGGAGAGAGAAAAAAAAGTCATTATCGCATCCTTTTGCGCCGGCGTTTTCTCCTCTTTGAAATTCGCCCGCGCGACTTTCCTCTCGCGCATCTAACAAAAAACGACGCACTCACACATAGGTATATAGAGGAGTAGAAAAAAAAGGAGAAGAGCGCCGCAGAGAGGAATAGGCTCTGATTCGCGTGGCAATTTGTGCAGTGCAGGCACGCAGCGGGTGGCGAGTGTATAAACGAGCGAGTAGGAAAAGAAAATGCGCGCGTGTGCGCCTCGTATCACGCTCTGGTTGGCCCATCAGCGCGCGTTCGCGTTAGCGCCTCGCACGCGCGCGCGTTTATACTTAAATACGCGCGAGTATAGGTTTTTGATATGGATGGTTTTCGACGGAATGCGGATTTTGGTCCGTGTAGTTTTGGGCGAGATTTCGAGGAAAGGGGAGGGATATGAAAGTGTAACGAGTATATTATTCTACATAGAAATGCGTGATATGGGCGTTTGATAGGAGATTATATGATTTCGTTGAGGCGCGAGTTAAGGTCTGCATCGCGGTGAACTAATTGGTCAGTCTTTTCGAGAAATCGTGCTAAAAGTTTAATTTCGAATGTGTGATGTTTATGTTGATTTCTGTATTTCTAGACGTTGGTTAGCCCAGTTATTTCTCGAAGGGAACATCTTTCAATTTTCAAGCTTATATCTTATTTTGTATTATCTAAACATGAAAGAATGCTTGAGTTGAGAATTGTCGTAGTCCTGATGTATGAAACAAATGTAGTTAGCTATCGCAAATTTTTAGACATACTGTAATAGATATAATTAGAACAGGTTTCATTAAGAAATTGCAAAATTAAATATAAATTATATAAATTTTGAACCTATTAATTTTTCATGAAATATGAAATTTTATGAATTCTTTGAAATAAACAATTTTATGGAAAAATTATAAATAATGTATCATTTCATGCACAAACAATTAATATAAAGTAATTATTTTCGTTAAATTACTTTGATAAAAATAGTTGAATTTTTTTATTTTAATAATTATACAATTACGCTCATAGGGAACATGTTAATATTGTATATAGCCATCATCTTTAACTCCTTCGTATCTATCCAAGTGGAATCGCGCATGAATCATTTTCTCCTGTGAAGATAACTGCAATAACGCTCCTTATAAGGTAAATCGCGCGGCTATACACTCGGCTATCGGTGCGCGTTAATCCATATGTATATCATATATGTTTTGGTGTACGTTAATTGACACATAAATTGCATAAATTATCTCAATGACATTACTTATAGTTTTATTAATAGATCTATTTAGAAAATATTTTGACGATTCTTCATCTGTTATAATTACTTTTAAGCAAATGCCCTCTATATAAAGAGATATATCGATATCCTATATGGATTCAAGAACGAAGGCTCATGAAACCGTTTCCGAGGGTTTTAAGTTCAAATTCCCACTGATCCGAATGTTACATCTTATATATAATATATACTTATTGAACATTGAGATATTGTTTTTTAGCTGCCAATCTAATTATTGTGATTGAAAACATTTTTCCTCGCATAAGTAGTATTATTCAAAAATACAAAAAATGCTCTTTACCCATCCCGACATGAAGCTGGACACTAATCCGGAAAGCAACATAAAAATAAAATATCATTCCAAAGTCCGAAATTGAATCTTAAAAAAATACTTTCATAATAAAAAAAAAAGCCAAACAGCCAATACATACAAGTAAAAAAAAAATTAGAACACCACCTGACGTCCGCAGCTCCGCTTTATTAAGTATGGCGCGTCCAAAGCCGCAGCTCATACTGGGTTAAGGTCGCGAAGGCCGTTTCGTTGGCGAAAAATCATCAGCAGCCTCGCCGGCGCAAAGGAAGTCGCGCGCCGCGGCATCAACCCCCGGAAGAATATCTCACGCCGCGGTCGAAAAAGGCATCGGCGGCGGCTGAGGCGACGCCGCGGGTGGGGACGCGCGTGGGGCCGGATGTATAAAGCCGGGAGGCGAGCGCGCGCCCGAGGACTCGCCTGTTGAATCCTGCCCGCGTTCGTTCGCTTTTCGTGTGTTTCTCAGTGTGCGTCGTGGTGCAGCAGCAGCAGCAGCAGCAGATCTAGTCATTTGTGTTACGATCCGGGAGACCCGTAAGTTCACCCATATAGTGCGCTGCTATATATCTATGTCGGCTCTCGCGGTTAACAGTTCGTTATACCCCATTCCTTGGTTGTGCGCCAGTTGACATTTCTGGTTTTTCTACTGTAGTTTCTTTTTATGGTGTCGTTTTTAATTTAATGTATAACAATGTCAATGTGGCGTGCAATTAACGAAATGAAAAAGAAAGAGAAAAAGATTATAAAGCGCGATCGTTGAAATTTCAGTTCTGACAACTAAAATGTGTGACGACGACGTAGCCGCCCTCGTTGTTGACAATGGATCCGGAATGTGCAAAGCTGGTTTCGCCGGGGACGACGCGCCGCGCGCCGTCTTCCCTTCCATCGTTGGAAGGCCTCGCTACCAGGTGAGTTGTTGGTTTTATTTTTTCATATTTTAATTGAACCACGCTATTCTCATTTAATTGGTCATTATATGGTACCTTTGTGCGTAGTATCTTTCCAAGCAATTAGTAACTAGCTATTTTTTTTTCTTGAATAAAAGATCATTTTTCAAAATACTGATTAACGCTATAAAAAAGTATTCAGGTAAATTACATTATTTGAAATTCGGATAAAAATCATAGTCGCAGAAAATTATAAGTTCAGATTATACTTATACAGAAAAAAAAGATTAATTGCTATAATGTACTTTTTTTGTATTTTCTAAAGGACTTTGGCCCGTTTACTTCAATAAAATAAAATAAAATAAATAAAATAAAAATAAGAATACTGACTGTCCTATAATTTTTTTTTTTAAAGTTCAGCAAATTCCTTGCGATCTTAAATTTATTTAACGCTCCCACGCGTTATACAATTTAAAAAAGTATGTTTAATTAATTAGTGCTCCAAACATAGAAACGGCCGCTCTGCGCTGGACTTACTCTACTTAGGGACCGATCAGCTGTTACTCCGCGACCGTGACGCGCTTCCTCGCGGAACTTGCGCGCGTCCGCGTGTGGGTATATATTTACGCTTGCGGCTAATTCAATTTCATTTAAATCCGTGCGAGGCGACGTTTAAATTTCATTGGAGGAACGGGCCGCGTGCAGGCGCCACGCTCTAATAAACCGATTATCGCGCTATGAAATCCAAAATAATTAGTACGATAAATATATATATAACTGTCTTGATTAAAGGCGTTGCGCATCTGTATAACAGTAGTTTTTCAACTAACTTTTATATATAGTTTTCGAAAACAGCTAATGACTGTATATTCACGGCGCCTTTAGGTTTTCTTGCACCCGCTTTAATTTGATTGTATATACGAGCTAGTTGTGGTTTCCGGTTATCCTAGTTGCTTATGCATTCTAACTTTCGCTTCCCTCATTTCAATATTTATTTAGAATTTAAGCAGAGCCGATGAATTTGTTTAATTACGCCTGCATATTTTTGGAGAAATATATTCATAAAAGTTAATATTTACATATTTATGCTCGCGTTTTATGATGCTTATTAATGCAGGAAACAGATCACCTGAATGGTCGTTGCATACTAAAATGCTTGTATTTTCAATGTTTTATTATACTTAACATTTTTGTACAAATGTCATTACTCTTTTCACGAAAAAATTTTCTCAATGTGATTTTCGAACCTAGAAAGTCGGAAAAAAACTTAAATCATTAATTTCTGTAATAATTTATACCCAATAATTTATCAATACTTATGAGATAAGACGATAGCTGAAGTAGCATTAAAATGAAATTGTAAAAAAAAAAAGTTTTTCATCTCAAACCATCGCCAGGATTAAAAATAAAAACCACTTGCAATGTTAAAGGGCATCATGGTGGGCATGGGCCAGAAGGACTCGTACGTGGGCGACGAGGCGCAATCCAAGCGTGGCGTGCTCACGGTCAAGTACCCGATCGAGCACGGCATCGTGACCAACTGGGACGACATGGAGAAGATCTGGCACCACACCTTCTACAACGAGCTGCGCATCGCGCCCGAGGAGCATCCGGTCCTCCTCACCGAGGCGCCCCTCAATCCCAAGGCCAATCGCGAGAAGATGACGCAGATCATGTTCGAGACCTTCAACTCGCCCGCCATGTACGTAGCCATTCAGGCCGTGCTCTCGCTCTATGCCTCCGGCAGGACCACTGGTATCGTCCTCGACAGCGGAGATGGCGTCTCCCACACCGTGCCTATCTACGAGGGTGAGTAGCTTTATAGCGACTTTTTTTATATACATTTTATATGCCTTTTCAATTGTTCTTTAGTCTGGAAAAGCCAAGTAATTTCTAATAGGTGTGCTCAATTGTCAATCAATATTTCGCTTGTATTTCTGTTTGATTAAAAAAGAAAGAAAATTGCAATATTCCCAGACTTATTATTAGGTATGCGGTTTCCTATCGCAACCAACCCCAATATCGTGCAAAACAAAAAATGGTCCCTTACTACAACAATGGTACTAAATATATTTTGAGGTATATAAAGGGTTTTCTTTTTTAATTTATATCATTCACGTTATCGTGTTATTTTATTTATGTATAAAATATTATGAACGCTTATTTATCATAAAATTAATTTAAAATAAATACTTGTGAAAATAATCGTTACTCCCAAAACAAGTAATGTTATTAACCAATTTCGAATGTGCTCCGAAAACGATTTTAAGATCAAGGCCGGGTGTCTCGCATCTGCCCTTTTTTGGTTAATTGTACTCAAGGATATATCGATCAATTGAGCTCAAGTGATACAGAAATAATCACTATGTGTCAATAATAGACGTGAAACTCCACGTACCCATAAAGAAGGCTGAAAATAAACATTTTTGATATTTAAAAGAATGTTTTAACACATAATTTAAACTCCCAAGACGGTATAATACAAATTGTTATATTAACTTCATCTGTAAATTCCTTAACTTTAGAAAAGAATTACGGAATACCGATAATAATAATTCATCAAATATTAATAGTATTGTTGATGATTATTCACACTTGCTTTAATTCTAAACTCTCTTTTAAGTAGCTAAAAAATGTAAAATATATAACTTATAAATTATTTCAACATTTTTTCGCCTTCGCGCGCTAAGGGCACAGTTAGCCAGTTTCTTTTTTATTTATTTCTTAGTAAGGAATAATTTAATTTAATAATTTAATTTTTGAAGTGTCTGCAATACTTAAGTATTAATCCGAATAGTGGCCGTATTAGCTACACGCATTAAGGGCACACTTAGCCAGCTTCTTTTTTATTTATTTCTTATTAATGCTAACTTAATTTTTGAAGCGTTTGCAATTTTTTTTTCTCATAAAAGATAGATTATATTTTAATATATGTTTAACATTCTTGTCAATTTTATCTTGAAAAAAAATTCAAAAAAATTTGTTTTGAATTAAATTAGCAGAATTAACTACACATGACGCTGAGTATAATAGAATTAATTCTAGGGTATCCTCCATTTTAAGGTGATCGAATTACCTCGAGTTACCTTATATCTATTTTTAATTTATATATAAAATAAGAACATCCAAAAATAGTAAAAATATAAATATTTACTGATAACATAGTTGCAAAGATGATTGCACAAACCTAGTTACATATAGACTAATTATAATAATTTACATTTGATACAAATCAAGTCACTTTATACAATTTTCTATCTTACCCTAAGATTTATGATGGTTTTGAATATTCTACACAACGCGATGGATCTGTCGCATAATATTCTTGACATTTAGTCATAAGTCTTTTGAGAGCCTGAATATACTTTCGTTGTGTTTCGTCGTTCATGACGTGCGCGACGTTTTTCGAGAAAATTTTTTCTCGACCTGTACGAGCGTGAATACCAACCATAGTTACACCAATGGGCCAAGGGGAATTTCCAATAGCCATTTGAAGATATGCATCACTTGCCTGTAAAATTTGAATAATTAATTTTATTTATTGAATATCTTTAAATTTATTTGAATATAATTGTAAGTATAGTGAGAAGTTCAATTCAAAGTCATTTATTAAAATGGTTAAAATCAAAAGTTTTTAAGAAATGGGAAATTAAGAATATTATAATTAATAAAAAAAAAAGGAAAAGAATTTTATAATCTTGAATTAGTTAGTATTATGCAGCTAAAAAGACTGACTTGTACAAAAGATCAAAATATGTCACATAAAAATGGCTTACCAAAATATAATTTCTTTCTAGCAAATGCTTAACAATATCTGTTAAACTATCAGTGATATCTTCAGGAAGAGATTTATTCTTTAATTTCCGAAGAAGTGGTTTCAAATATTCTCTAGTCTGTGCATAGATAGCACTGTCCATTTTTCCCTTTGCACTCATTTTTTCAGCACCAGATCTACTATTTAATTGTTCACCCCATGTTTTCACTAAAAACTGTAAAAACTGTGTAATAATATTCATATCTGTATCTCTATCCTTTCTGTCCAGATCAGCTGCCATATTTTGGATATCATCATAAGTTATTTCTGCTTCTGGAATTTTAACATCTTCTTTCTTACGTGTTTCTTGGTTCTTTGGTTTAGATGATTCCAAAATTTCATCGAGATAAGCTTGATCAACTTGTTCCATAGCTTCTTGAAAGTCATTTCTTAAACCCTGATGAAAATTAGAAAAAGATATTAATAATTTAAAAGTACTAATGTGGATTGTTAAATAATTAATTTTAATATAGTTTACTATTTATTTACCTTATTAACTTCTGGTTCCAGTATTTCACATCGCCTTAGCCTTTTGGCAGAGTCGAGTTCTGATTCCCCATAAAGAAAGATTGGTTGTCCCCTTTCTCTCAATTTTCGAATGATTTCAGCTCTTGGTATATGCTGTGAATTGTCTACCATAGTATTTTCCTTTTCTTTTTTATTATCACTATTTTCAGTATTACTGCTCGAATTAGCATCATTTGCTATCTTCTGCTCTGTTGCTAATAAGTCCCCTCTTCTGAAATATTTTTTGTTATTTTGCTGAAATAAATAAAATATAAAATAAGTTAACATAAGTATAAAGTGTGATATAATATTGATAAAGAATATGCCATTGGTATTTGTACATAAAATTTATGTATACAAAATGAAATATAATTTCTGTAGTCAGATATCAAAACAAAACAAACATTAAACAAACATTAACGTTTATTTTAGAACTTTTACTCTGAATTATGTACTTTACATCTAATGTACGAATAGGATGTGCTTAAAAAATAACTTGTATTCAACTGTAAATTATAGTAACTAAAAATCAAGTATTTTAATACATGTGCTAAAGTACTTACCATCACATTCTTTTCCTCCAATTCTTTTCTTTTTTTTGCTATTTCTGCTCTAAGGATATCCATGATAAAACTTTGATTGTTTAATGTTATTTAATTAATTATACGCAAAACAATTTGTAATATTCGTGTTTATCAACGTTAATTCTAACCTAACTGTTAGAAATTATCTTCTCCTACTAATGATTTGTTATTGAAACTTCGATTTTAATATAATTACTATTGAGATTTATAATTTCATTTGTAATAAACACAACATTTTTTGGAAAAAATGGAGTGAATTACTAGAAATCGACATTTATTGTTTATCTTTCAGAGAATGAAACTGTACTGTCTGTAGGCTGTTAGGAACTGGCACAGACTATGGAGAAATATTGTAGAACTATATTTTGGTCTTGTTCTATTCCTTTATATTAGAGTTACGGTCATAAGACGTCACAAACAGTAAAAGTCCAAAAGTGACGAAAAATTCAGTTTTGGCGCGAAGTACAAAATTTATTCAGAAAGTGTTACTAATATTTTAACGTAAGCAGCGTACAGCAGTTAATTTCATTCATTTTTCGACAAAATATTAAGTTACTTATTTTATAAAAGGAAGTTACTTATTTGATTATAAAAATTGTTCCCTTGGGAGTTCGGGAAAAGTTTACTTAGCAAAAAATCATTCATGTCAGACATTTTCAAAAAGACATTTATTATGAAATACATAATAAACAGCTCCATTATAGCTGCTTACTTTTCATATTAATAGTGAAAATTGCTTCACTGACGAAATAGTGTACATACACTATGAAATAGTGAGTATACACTATTTTTAGTGTATATTAACTTTTTTTAAATAGTGAAATTTCACTAATTTAAAAAGTTAATTATACACACTACTAAAATAGGGGAAACGTCACTATTTTTCGTTGTGCATACATACTATTTCGGCAGTGGAGCAATTTTCACTATGAAATAGTGACTTTTCCAGTATTTTACATTTAGAAAGTATATGATTCTTCTTCATTACATATTCAGCTTTTATAATAAATATAGTATATAGGAGTACGTCATAAAATACTGATCCATTAAAAATTGTTATCTGTTAATGTTAATTTGTCGATTGTTAGTGATAAAAAATTCTGTAGGAATATGATATTTATATAATCAAGTTATTTACTGCATTCATACAAACTCAATCATAGAGAACTTATGTATTTTACAATTGATTTTTGTATTTATATGTAATTCTCAAGAAAATTATTATTTTGTTCATCTTTAGGGAATACCTATAGTTTCTCTAAAAACTTTTCTTTTTAATTTAGGAGGGCGCCACAAGTTATTTTCTGTGGGCACTTGCATCGTCTAGTTGTACTTAGAATAGATCGTGTAGTTGCAGTTGTATATCTTATAATAGAGTAATCATCAGTAAATCGTCAAATAGTTTCATTTCTATAATACAGTGATTGTGACTCCGTCTATTTTATTCATAAGATTATTATTAAATAGTGATAAAAAGAGACCTATAACCACTTTCTACATCAATGTGACTTCAGCATTTCTCAAGTTCTAAATGATTATATTATTGTTCTTCTTTTGACAGTATCTATGAAATAAATGGAAAAATTGAATGCAACAACAATTTTGACTGGTTGACAAATTATCTTGGTATTCTCTGTATCTATTTTTTGTTTATTGATTTGTTACATAAGCATAATTTTAATTCATATATTTATAGCTCCAAAATGTTTATACGTAAATCTAAGATTTATAAGTGATATTGCACTAATATAAATGCTATATATCCGTGTGTAAGAGCGTCATGTCGCATGTCCTTTACTGTATTTAGGCTTAGACGATGTAAGATATAATAGAGTCGTAGCATCTGTACCGATCGGATAATCAGATTGTAGAACCACTTCAAATGCATTTACTCCTCACAGTCCTCACCTAATTTTACCTGGGATTCAAACAAGTAAAAAACGAAAATTCTAATATAGAATCACCCAAAGATGGGGAAACATCAATCGATAAATTAATGTAAAACTTAAAATTTATTTTTATTTACAACGGTTTCGATTAAACTGATAAATTAAACCTTTGGGGGTAATATATTTAAAACATTCGCTGAATTCTTAGGAATCTATTTTTATATGTTGTGATTATAAGCGTCATGAATGAATCGAAGAATCGCGATAAAATTAGATAAAGACTACTGATTGCTGGGTTTCCCGGACTTAGAGATCAGATACCTTACACAGGAAACGTCTGAAAAGTACATAGATGGCTTATTTATTCAAAAGTGAATGAAGTATATTGATGACATTGCAAAAAAACGGTATGAAACAAATTTTATGAATTGGTTAGTGATGCAAAAGTAAGGTTTTTTGAAAGTGAGATATTTTAGACATAACCGGTCGCAAATAATTTTATCAGAGTACCAATGATGAACGGATCGAATAATCACAAGATATAATATACTGGTAAAGTAGCCGAAACCTATAAGGCAAAGCAAAATACTGTTTTATCATACTACCATTAATTTTTCGACAAATACAGGAGAGAGCAACGAAGATTGTGAGTAGCATCACTACGAATCTGTTAATATATTATTCGTGTGCTATTAGTTTATTAGTTGAATCCATTAGAACAATGTCGATTTTTGAAAAGTACGCAGTGCGAGAAGCAACAAAGGAAGATGTTCCAATTATTAATGATCTGTTGGAAAAACACTTCCATCCCGAAGAAACTATCTTGACGTGTATTTTATCGAATAGCAAATCAACTCTCACAGAGACCGATTTGAGGCAAATCGACGAAGACCAGCGTGGATCAATCGAGGCAATAGTTATGAATTATGTTTGTCTAGTCCTCGTACATAGACCAACCAACGAGATTGTGGGCGTAAACGCAATGATGGCCAGTGAGAATCCAAATTTGTTTATCGAAAATCGTTCCATCGACACTCAAAAGGCCTTTCCACCTAAGAGCAAGCTCGTGCAAGATTATTTCAATTGTATGAACGACATACTTGAAAGTAGTGACATCTTCGTCAAATTTCCAAAAGTCAAGCGAGCTCTGGAATTTTACGACATTGCCGTACACAAACAGCATCGGCAGAAAGGTTTGTCGAAACTTCTGATGATGGAAGGAATCGAGTATGCGAAGAGTCACGGAGTCGACATGGTGTTCGGACTGTTCACGTCACCTTTTTCGAAGATGGGCGCTGAAAAGATAGGCATGAAAAAAGTCTTGGATATAGATTTGTTAAAGTATCGAGATTCCCATGGAACATTGTTGTTACAGGATTCTGCACCGCACAATATTGCTTCGGTATTGGCTATTTTGATAGACGCATAAATCATAATTGTAATTTTTCTTTTGTATATTAAATAAATAAATATTGTAATAAGAATATGAAGTTGTTTTTATTAAAAATGTTTAAAAGCCCATATTAATTGATTTATTATTTTAACATAGTCATTGTAATCATGAAAATGTAATCACTTAGTTCGAAAAATAATATAATAATGTAGATTTATATATCATTTACTAATCATTTACTAATACTAGTATGGTACCCCTATCGTAAAAATAATGGTCTAGAGGAATATAAGACATTCAAAATTATATGAGTAAGCGAATATTTGATTTTTAGATTTAATAGTATTAAATTGTGCACACCTTGTGTCCTCTAGAAAACTGTGCTGCTCATTTTAATGCCAATTTAATCTTTAGCATTAAATTGAGATCAAATCAAAGATTAAATTGGCATTAAAATGAGCAGCACAGTTACTTATATCGTTCTAGAGTACACAAGGTGTGCACAATTTAATACGATTAAATCTAAAAATCAAATTTTCGCTTACTCATATAATTTTGAATGTCTTATATTACTCTAGACCATTATTTTTACGATAGGGGTATCATACTTTTGGCTATGGTGACAGGCCCTCTTTATTGTTAATTTGATTGTTTTTTTTATAGCGATTTTCGGATTTTAAAAATTTTATTTTTCCAGTTTTTTTTTACAATTTAAAGTTAATATCTTCTATATATTTTGAATTGTCTTCATGGAGGATAAAATTCTCTACAATTTAAAAAAAAAGTTGCTATAGTTATGATCAGTCTGATGTTATATCCATACAACGTAATATTGTGTAAATAAGTTATATTTTGAAAATCAAAAGAGATATTAACATAAATATTTTTTTCGTTATGGAGAATATAGCGAATTCTATAATTTTGTTTCTTCTTGTTCACGCTACAACTGGTGTAAAATTGTCTTCGCTTTGAAAATTTATTAGGGGTAGATTTTGGATATCTTCCGACTGAGTTCTTTAGGCAAAAGGATTGGTCCATAAATTTCAGAGACATGAAATTCATAGAACATGAAATTCATAGACAATTTTGTATGTGGTACACCCTACTGGAAAATCTCAGGTAAAATCTCAGGTGACTTCTCAGGTATGGTTTCAGGTAAAATCTCACCTGAGATTAAAAACTTACGTAAATTAAAAAGCAGCATCTTCAGTATTGGAAATTGCCTCTTAGGATATTTTACCCTTCAGATGAGTTCAAAACGAAATGTTTCGAAGATATTTACAAAATTGGTAAATGAGATTTCACCTGAGATTTTTCAGTAGAGTAGGCAATATTTGTAGTAAAATTTCATTAGGAAACTATGATATGAAGTAAAGGTTAGTAAGTAATTTTAGAAAGTTTTGAAGTTAATATTATAATTAATTATTTTATTCATTTGCATAATTTAAAAATTAACACTTTTTAATCTTCATAAATGAATGTAATTAGAATAATGTCATAAATTGGTGTAAACATTTAAAATTTTAGAATTAAAAATTAATTGAAAGGAAATAGTAAATTATGTTTAAGGTAGCCACATACTTATTTAGTCAAATAATGCACCTCGGAAATTTTTAAAAAGAAATTTATAATCTGTAAATATATGTGACGAAATCTTACGTATAAATTCATATTTGTAAGCAATATCGCGTGTTACGTAAATGCCAAAATTAGCATTTATGTAATTTTACTATACTTAAAATGTCAAAATTTGAGTATGCGAATATCAATTATTAATAACAGTTATCTTCTTTTTCGGTAACTAAACGATAAATACGATGTATCGCTCACGAGAGCTTATTATAAAAGCTGTTGTTTGCGTGTGTCGGGGAAATGTGTGTACTCTTGCTAATACAGTTGGGTGAGCTGGGTATTCTTTCTCTGTTTGCACCGAGATTTTTGACATTATTTATTCTTTGCGAAGAATTCAATAATTCAATATGCATAACTGATGACGACTACGTTTTTTATTGATTTGTTTACATAAAGTAAAACTTGAATATAGTAAAATATTTATTATTTAAATATATAATCATTTCGTTGGTAAAGTTTTATACGGCTGAATAATGATAATGGAGCTTATTTAACAACTGGATATATAAAGTTACATTGATTACTACTATAGATTATGAAAAAATAATATTTGAACTATAACATGAAATAAATAATTCAATACTATAACTAATATTCAATTGAAAAAGTGAAGTTCTATGGTTTTCCAAGAATATTGGATGAAAAAAGTGGAGTTGTATGATTTTTCCGGTAAATTTTTCTAAAAAAAATTGGAGATACATGATTATTCGGGGAACATGTTAAAAAAATGGAGTTATAGACTTTTTCTTTGTGTCGATACCAGACAAAGAGTGCACTTCAGAAATTTCTGTCATGATTACGTGATAGAGGACTGCTTGAAGATAAGATATAAAACATAAAACCTATTTTAACAAACATGTCCACTTATATGATTTTTCCGGGAAGTCACAGATTTAATTAGCAATAATAATCACTCTCACAAAAATTAGTTATTTTATAAAAGTTATTTTACTTCTATATTTTATAACTATTTCGTAAAATACAGCGAAGAAGACAGAATCGACTTTGTAAAAGAATTTATTATTATAGAAACAACAAATTTTATAGAACCCAAGTAACGAACTGGGTGGGAAATAATGGGTAACTTTAATTCGGAGTGACCTGACAGAATATATTCCACTTTCAATACGACCGCTGATCAATTTTCGGACCTTAATAGTATATAATAATAGGTTGTGAAGTATTAGTACGTATAATTAAAAAATCGCCGAAATAAAACGTACTGCTTTATAAGCGAGATAGTTTCGTTTTTAATGTAAATGTAGAAGGGACTGACATACGATATCGCATATTATTACTCATTTGCCGAGTTTACGCTCGGTACTTTATCTTACAGTTTGTTTTTGGATCAGCGCCAGGCAATGCTCAGGAAAAAAGAGCTTATCAGAACTTTTACACAACGAACACTAGCCATGTATGTTTTAACTTTCTTTAACATTGAAAGATAAGCACAAACAATTTTGGGATTATTAATATATTCGAAATTCAGTTTTTTTATAAGAGATGAGGAACATATATTATTTGTATGGAGATAGACAAAATAACATTTATTACCCACGGGTATATTTAATTTTATTTATAATTTAATTTTTAGAAATAAAACTTTTTCAAACGACATGCAATAAACGAAATTATATAATTTTTAACAATGTGATTATTAAAAAATATCAATAATATATTTCTTTTTTATAATTTTAAGGGATATAACAGGTCTCCTTCACCCTTTGTTGTACGGTGTATCATATATGATAGACCTTTTTGTACATCATTTATGTCTCCTAAATTTTAGTTTCAAGGTTCCTCGTCATAAAATAAATCATTCTGAGGTCCAAACATTTTGTTCTATGAATTAGTCAAGCTTTTTAACAATTACATCCCATTAATTATTTATTATAAACATATACAGTGAAAAAAATACTACTTTTTCATGAAAATTCGTGCAACAAAGGGTTAAGTAGTCGCATGATCTATAGGTAATACTTCAAAACCTTCTAAAATTACTAAATAACCTTTACTTCAAATCATATTTTCTTGATGAAATTTTACATATATACTTATTGCTTATATCACATATACTGATAGAAAGAATGGTTTGAGAGGAATAAGCGATTCATTATTGCGAAGAAATTTTGTTGTCATGTTTGACTCAAATGAATATTCTAGAGGTAAGGAAAAGTCATTAACTGTTAATAATTAGACGTTGCGAATCTTCAAGTACTGTACAGTAATTATTTCTTATCAGTTAATGAATCGATGTTATATATTTAAAATCAATAAGGTTAAGAGAGGCTCAAAACTCGCTTGTTGTAGGCCGAGAAACCAGTACGCATTCCTCTGTGACCTGCGAGACTGTGTATCTTACAGCTTTACTGGGACTTTTTGTCCCTTTTCGTTGAATTCAAGTATTAAGTATAGTACTCTCTCATTTAAGTACCTATGTATTAATAAAAGTCAACTACAGCTTTTAAGTAATATTTATATTTACCCTTGACGAACCATTCCTGAACAGTTAAGGAATAGCGTCGTCGCTTCAGTTGAACTTTTTCAAGTATTTACGCCAATTTCTTAATTATTAATCTTCCAGCATTTGATGCTATTCAAGTGCACGTTCATAAACAGTTAAGCCGGTGACTTTGGGTCAAGTCGATCTGTCTATCAGTGATACGAAATTGTCTATAAATTGATGTTTATATACATAAAGCCGTTCTCGAGGAATTACGATTTGAAAAAAATGTTGAAAAAATTTCTACCTCAGATATCTCTAAAATTTATGGACCAATCCTTTTATCCAAAGAACAAAATCCGAAAGCTATCCAAAAGCTACCGCAAAGTGCGCAAATTGTGTACTCTAGAACGATATAAGTAACTGTAAAACGGACTAGTAGCTGCATCCGTTAATAATTATGGCATCAGTAGATAAATGCCTCGATATCTGCCATTTAATTATAACGTCTAGGTACTAGTACATCCATCTTCTAGTATCATTCTTAAGGTATCCAGGTACTGGGCCAACTACCATAAGTACTGCTCATTTTAATTGCAATTTAATCTTTGATGATTAATAAATGATATAGAAGTCAACCTTATTCTATTATCTTTTAAAATAAATCGCAATCACCGTTCTAATAAATGAAATTTATATATAAATCAACAGTGTTTGTGCTACAGATAAAAAGTGATTACAGTGACTATGTTAAAATAATAAATCAATTAACTACCGAATGCGAATATTGAAATATATAACTTCATATTTTTATTAAAATATTTATTTATTTCATATACAAAAAAAATCACAATTATGCGTCTATCAAAATAGCCATTACCGAAGCAATATTGTGCGGTGCAGAATCCTGTAACAACAATGTACCATCGGAATCTCGATACTTTAACAAATCTATATCCAAGACTATTTTCATGCCCACCTTTTCGGCGCCCATCTTGGAAAAAGGCGACGTGAACAGCCCGAACACCATATCGGCACCCAGACTCTTCGCGTACTTGATTCCTTCCTTCATCAGAATTTTCGACAAGCCTTTCTGCCGATGCTCCTTGTGTACGACAATGTCGTAAAATTCCAGAGCTCGCTTGACTTTTGGAAACTTGACGAAGAGCTCACTACTGTCAATTATGTCGTTCATAAAATTGAAGTAGTCTTGCACGAGCTTACTCTCAGGTGGATAAGCCTTTTGAATATCTATGGCACGATCTTCGATCGGCAAATTCGGATTGTCCATTCCCATCATCGCGTTCACGGCCACAATCTCGTTGGTTGGCCTGTGTACGAGGACTAGACAAGTGGAATTCATAACCATCGCCTCGAGTGGTCGACGCTGGTCATCGTCGATTTGCCTCAAATCTGCCTCTGTCAGGGTTGATTTCCTATTCGATAAAAAACACTTAAAGAGTGTTTCTTCGGGATAGCAGTGTTTTTCCAACAGATCATTAATGATTGGAACGTCTTCCTTTGTTGCTTTTCGTACGGCGTACTCGTCAAAAATAGTCATTGTTCTAATAATAGGTTGAACTTAAAAATAAACTAAAAGCTGACAAATAATATCTTCACAGATTCGCAGTGACGCTACTCACAATCTTCTTTGTTCGCTCTTGTATTATAAGAATTAATGGTAGTATGATAAAACAGTATTTTGCTTTACTTTACAGATTTCGTCTACTTTATACCAGTATATTATATCTTGCGATTATTCGATACGTTCATCGTTCATACTCTGACGAAATTATTATGGTGAGGATAGGGAATCAGGGTGAAAGAAATAATATAAGCAAGTAAGTAGAGTACACGAGAAGAAGTTGCCAAGCTACTTGTTGTTTTATTGCTCCGTTCTGTTCAGAGTCAAAAAGAGGAATACACTTAGTGGACAGTGCCCGAATTGAAGAATCGCGCTTTCCCCACATCTCACACGATTGTGCGCCCTCGCACGGCTCTCCGGAGTAGTTGCCGCGTTTTTTTCAAATTATATACACACATACACGCACCTACAAAGCCAATATCACATTTGGGGCGTTCCTAATTTTTTTCTTCGTAATATCTAGTATACTTTAATGCCTTTCTAATCATTTTTACCCAAAGCATTTACAGAAAGAGGAAGAAAATATTCCGCTTAAGGTGGGCGAATTACTCCAAGTTACCTTAGTAAATGAAATGAAATAAATTTAATTAATTAATATTAATATTAATAGCAATCAGATTGCCCTTGTTTATAATCACCCCCGTAGAATCTGAAATAAAAACTTATTTTAAAACCTGATTAATTGTTATTAATAAAAAAGTAAATTTTATGTAATTTTTTTTTGTTATAAATCGGAGTCAAAATTGTATTTTATGCGCGTCTCATGTTTATCGACATACAAGTTCTCATGTGAGCTTGTGTATGATGTTTGATTGCTTCTACATAAGCTCAAGCTTTGAGATATCACGAATTAAAGCAGTTACAGTCTAAGATGGGTATTATTACTACGAAGCAATCAATTTTATAGATTACTTATTAATTATTCATTTTATCTAAATATATAGAGATTATTAAGTGGTAATGGGAATTGACTGTATCGCTGTCTACATCAATGTGACTTAAATATTTATTAACTTACAAATGATTAATGGCATTTCTTTTTAAAAACGTTAAACTAAATACTTAGTGTACATTGCATTCTTTGAAAGAATAAATATGAAAATTTTGTAATACAAAATCTATTTATAGTGCCAAAATGTTTGTATGTAAATTATACACCAGAGATACAACCAATACTGAATTTTCTTTACTATGAAGCGTTGACTGAATCGTTATAACGTATGTAAAGTTGTCGCATGCATAGGGATCGGAGAATCAAGATTGTAGAATAGCATGAAAACGTATTTACCTACATGGCTTAATTTTTCTTTTGGCGATTTAAATTAAAAGTAAAAGAAAAATATTAATGAAATTAACCAAAGGTCGAGAGATAGATGCCAATCAGTAATTAAGTGTAAAATGTTATAAGTGTGCACTAGAATTTTTAAAGAGCTAAAATAAATTAAAAAAATCTGTATACAAATATGTACACAGCATTTCGTATCTAATACGTTTTGTGTATTTAGACGTCACTGTGTTATACTTGTGAATTCTGTATTCTGATTTAATAGATAAATAAATAAGTAATTATATCAAGATGTAAATTTAAACTTATTTATTTATTATATTATACTATATATTACAGAATTAGAGCGATGAGTACGTCGCTTTGATAACTTATATAGGTACTGTAATTATTATTTCAAAAGTTTTTTATAAAAACTATTAAAAAAATAAATTAGCATTTAAGTGTAGTTACAAGTGTCGCCAAAAGGCGAGCTTATGCAAAGAAGACTTTTTTTGCGATATTTATGTCAACGAGGAATATTGATATACCTCCAGTGTCAAGATTAAATTGCGTGCTGATTATTGGGTTTCCCGCGCTCTGATATCAGATACTCTACGAGGAACAACCAAAAAGTACAGTCCGATGGCTCATTTATTGAAAATGAGACGTGGTGCAAGACCTAACGGAAGTCAATAAAAAAAAACCCCCCGAGTGAGCAGCACGTATAAGAGAGCTCACGACGTTACAAGGGAACAGTTTTGCCCATTCATTTACCAAAGGATTAAATATTCTCGAGGAAAAGGATAAAGTGGACACATAAATACAGCGTCGTCTAGAGCATCGATATCAATTGTACCAAAGACACGGAACGGCAAGTGACAATTAAGGAATTTATAGTTCACCGCCTACACTGTTTAAAATAGTTTTAGCTTATCCATTCAAGCTAAGATTATTTTGCCGGAGTATATAACGTGATCCCTACGCAAAGATAAACTAATAACTATATCATTTCGGAAATTTACTTACGTATATTATAGTAAGTGCATTATAATGGTATTCACTTGCAGTATATTAAATTTCCGCTTAGACAGTAAATGCAATTTTACTTTATAGATAAAATAACTTGTTAACTTGTTAAATATTGACACTTATTTATTATTACGTGAAATAATTTGTTACTTATCCAATAAGTGAACTAGTTTATATCTACTTGTCAAATATAAGTGAATATTCAGTTATTCGCAGTGGACGACTTTTTATTTTCCAAATAAGAGTTAATATCGACGCGAAATATAAGAGAATTTTAATTTATTTAAATTTAGAGAGCGCAGTTTTAAATAAGCTCTTACGATACAGGTACACAATGGTATTTGCCGACGAGTACGTATTGCGGGAAGCAACGCGAGAGGACATCCCGATGATCAACGAACTTTTAGAAGAAGACTTCTTTCCCGAAGAGACAATCTTCCAGTGTCTTTTGTCGAAGAGCGCGGCGAGCCTCACGAAGGACGATCTGAGGCAGATTTACCAGGACCACCGGCGATGCATCGAGGCGATAGTTACGAATGACATCTGCCTCGTCGTCGTGCACAGGCCAACCAACGAGATCGCGGCGGTGAACGCGATGATGGGAATGGACAATCCGAATTTGCCGATCGAAGATCGCGCCGTCGACGCTCAAAAGTCCTACGTGACCGAGAGCAAGCTCGTGCAAGAGTATTTCCGGTACACGAACAGCATCACTGCCAGCAGCGAGCTCTTCGTCAAGTTTCCAAAGTGCAAGCGGGCGCTGGAATTCTTTTACGTCGCCGTAGACAGGAGGCACAGACAGCGAGGCCTGTCGACGCTGGTGATGAAGGAGGGAATCGAGTGCGCGAGGAGTCACGGAGCTGATCTCGTCTTCGGAACGTTCACGTCGCCCTTCTCGAAGAGGAGCGCTCAAAAACTGGGATTGAAGACTGTTATTGATATAGATTTGCTGAAGCATCGAGATGCCGATGGAACGATGCTGTTTCGAGATTCTGTACCGCATAACGTTGTTTCGATAATGGCTATGTTGACGGACGCGTAGTTGTGATATATAGTTTTTGTATAGATAACAAATTAATTTTTTTTTATATAAATATAATGGAGTTCGCTTTATTTGAATATTTTTAATTAAGCTAATAATTCTATGGATTATTTTAGTTTTATATAATAAAAGTCTGATGTAACATCTAACGTAGTATAGCGCCGTTGTATTATGTCCACTTTTTTACGTTTAGTGTACAAAAGTTATAATTTATAAATGTCATCTTAAATTAGGATGAGTTGTAATTATTTAAATATATGATACGTATTCTGATAGTAATAAATAAACACGTTAAATACATGATTGTTCTTTGAATTTATTAGATACACATTTATATTTTGCAAAGTATGCACCATTAAAGCATGTACATATCAATAGTGTGCATTAAAGTATTTTATCTATATTTATCTGAATGTAATTTCAGATAAGAAATTTCTGGGAGGTCATTTAGAATCGCGTTATCTACCTATTAAGGTAATTTTTTTGTATTCAGAGAATTATAATTATGGAACTAATAAAACGTTGATAAAAGATATTGTGTGTTTTATTCTTGATCTTTCGTATTTAAATATCTATATAACGCTTTCAAGTAAATTAAATCTAATAATCGAATACAGTAAATTCAGTTTGTTAGCATGACTAAAAATAATGGGACAATGTAAATATAAATTAAATAAAGAATAAGAATATTTGATAAAAAATACTAAGGAATCCGAGTGACCCTGGTAGAAATGCTAACCAACGGTTGGTGAACCGTTGGTCAATTTTTAAATAAAAAAATGTCACACCAAGATTATGTTGCTATTATCGACGAAGAAAAAATATTGATCAATTTTCTATACGTAAACCTTGAAGTATGCGTCGACGCTCCACTCGCTCGTTAAAGCGCTACCGCACCCTTTACTTTTATATTTTTCATGCAAAAATAATTACAAAACCTTTGTACGGTATTGTTCTAGATTTACTTGACATAACAAAATTTGTTGCCTTTACCAATAATATTAAATTCATAGTTTTTATGTACAGTTTCCTAAATATTAATAGTATCGTGGTATCACGTATATAATACATTAATCAGTGTATAATTATATAGAAAGAAAAATAAGCGCAATAGTGAACGATTGAATTAAAAATACCTAAAGCAGGTTGGCTGATTAGAAATGGACCTAAGTTTCGAGTTAAAATTTTATTCCTCTCAAATTTCATTTAAATTTGTTTCGTTTAAAATGTAATTAATGTAACAGGATACTTTAATTAATTAACGTGACATTTCAGGATATGCCCTGCCCCACGCGATCCTTCGTTTGGATCTGGCCGGACGCGACTTGACCGATTACCTCATGAAGATCCTCACCGAGCGAGGATACTCTTTCACCACGACGGCCGAGCGCGAAATCGTCCGCGACATCAAGGAGAAGCTGTGCTATGTTGCTCTGGACTTCCAGCAGGAGATGGCCACCGCTGCCGGCTCAAGCGCCCTCGAGAAGAGCTACGAGCTTCCCGACGGACAGGTCAGTTTCTTTATAAATCTTATCTGTCAATTTCATTATGGAATGTTTATAGAAAGGTTAATAGAGAATGCGCCTATATCATTGAAAATTACGTTTATTACAAGAAAAATATTAAAAATTTAAATTTCTTTTTACAAGCCTAAAAATCATTGGCATATAATATTAACTTTTGAATATTATGTACGTAATTATCAAGCTTTTTACTGATTTTTAACTGTCACATACCCATTATTACTTTATTTGATTAACCAAACTTAATTGTTAATTTATTCTTGAAGACGATACAGATAAGTATTAATTGCTGATATGACATTGGCGTTTATTTGAAATTAATCGTATAAAAGACATCACTGATTTTTAATTGATTTGAAAATTGATTCAAAAATTAAAAATGACTATTTTATTCCATTTGGATCGTAAATAGAATAGCCTTTTAATTAGGGGAATTCAATTATATTTTGTGATTTTTTGTAATAACTGTGATTGCTTGTAAGGACTCCGAAATTGCAGCGAATTTTTTTTTCATTCGATTTTTAGATGAAATTCTATTTATAGAATTAATGAAAATCTTAAGTTTTATATACTCCAACAACCGTTACTTACAAATAATTTAATAAAGAATGGGTATCGATTCAATAAATCGAAAAATCTAGAAAATGCGATAGTTCAGAATTTAATTTAAACTCACTAATTGGTATATGTCACTTTTTTTTTTAAATACTATTGTTGCTATTAGTGGTGCATGGGATGCAAATAAACGTGACATGGTGTAAAACGTTCAATTTTTATGCAGAAAGCAAGTCCTGTAAATCATATATTAGTGTGCTGCTCATGCGCAATTCGGAGCATGTAAAATACTCAATTTCACAAAAATAGACCTTTTTCGACAGTTTTTTACATGCTCTAAATGGGGCAGCGTGCCACACTAATATGGTTTACAGGACTGGTTATCTGTGTAAAAATTGAAGCGTTTACACCCTGTCTGGTTTATGTGCTTCGCACACTCCGCTAATAGCAGCAATAAATTATTTAAAAAAAAGAGTGACATGAAAGTAAAAGTTTCTGAGAATTCTTCATATGCAGACTTTATTTGCCTGAAGTCATTAAAATCCGCTATAATTAGGTTTGGCACATAAATCCGATTAGCACACATGAATTATCTTACGTAAATGTTAAAGTTCAACAAGCTTATGTTCAGTATTGGAGGCTCCTATTAAATCAATTATGATTATCGGTAACTCATTTTAATTTAAATTACCGCGTTTATCATAAAATTCTGAAGAAAAAAAATGTTAGAACTAATTAATCCATGTTCTAAAATGGACTGTCCCAATTCATTAAACAGCTAATGTTCATGCATCTGACAACCGCTTTCTATATACCCGAACAGGTGATAACGATCGGCAACGAGCGCTTCCGTTGTCCGGAGGCGATGTTCCAGCCCTCTTTCCTCGGCATGGAATCCTCGGGCATCCACGAGACAACTTACAACTCGATCATGAAGTGCGACGTCGACATCCGTAAGGACCTCTACGCCAATTCCGTCCTCTCGGGCGGCACTACGATGTATCCTGGCATCGCAGACAGGATGCAGAAGGAGATCACGGCTCTAGCGCCCTCGACCATGAAGATCAAGATCATTGCACCGCCCGAGCGCAAGTATTCCGTCTGGATCGGAGGCTCCATCCTTGCCAGTCTCAGCACCTTCCAGCAGATGTGGATCTCGAAGCACGAGTACGACGAGTCTGGACCATCCATTGTCCACAGAAAGTGCTTCTAATTTCGATACTCTGCATCGTATGTGGATTTTCTCTATTCGATCATTGATCGTTCATTGAAGAATGGTTTGCAAATGGGAGTTTGGTCAAGAGCTGTTGATAATGAGAACCGACAATTTTTACATTCCTTCGAGGCATTTTCTTTCAAAACTTGGTCTGTCCATTTCTGTTTCTTCTCAGCATAACGAGCGTAAAATCATATTTTTATAGGTAGCTACTTAAATTAAACAAAGCAAAGCTTACGTATTATTTATTCTGACAAATTTAGTAATTTTATTTTTTTAATATTTATTTTCATATTCGTGTATATAAATAAGTACATTATTATATCTGTTAAATTTGATTAAATTTTACCAATTTTATTGATTGAAACTCTGGGGTAAGTAGTTGCTTAAGAAATGATTACCTATTGCTTTATGACACGATTTAACTATGGAACTGGGATACAGATACGAAACTAGAAGTACTGTATCTAAGATATGATTTATTATTTATTTACGTTAAGATTCATTACATGTATTAATTAAGCTTAATATTAATATTTTTGTAAAGTTAAAAATGTTAAAAGTTTATATAAACATAATAAACTGGCTTGTTTTAATGAAAATAAAAGGTATTTAAAATTTATATATTTTATATTTATTTTACAGTTTTAAATTAATTGTAATATTAAAATGGAAAAATGTACATCCAAAAAGTTTTAAAGAAATACTATTGAGTATTAGAAGAATTGTTATTATTAGAAATTAAGTACATGCATTAAATAAAAAAAAAAAAAAAAAATTAAAAGGTCACAATAACTAAAGTTAAAAAAATATCTTAATATTTTTAAGAAAACATAAAATTACTACATTTTCAAGAAATTCTTTTTACTATAACTATCTTAAATAATCTGGAATCACAAGTGAACTATACATTATATGTAAATAAAAAGAAGAATGTGATTATAGTTTTCTTCGCATATACATCTTTTTATTTCTATAATATAATTAGCAGTATATACATAGTATAGTAATTAAGGCAGATCTGAAAGTAAAGTGAAAATGTCTTTGCCTAAAAACGAAAAACATCTTTTACGCTGAAGACGCTGCTAAAACTGTGACATTTTGTTGCAAGGAAAAATTAAATACATAATTCCGACAAGGACACTTCGCCGAATCTACCAAGCAGTTGCCACGACATATAATCCAAAAAATCATAAACTCTCCATTCGTTATTCTCATGATTAAAAAAAATTATACAAGTATTGTACACAAGGCCTCTCTCATCGAAAAAGGTTTTCTTTTTTCCAATCGCTCCGTCGGACGGTCAATTACACAGTAATTACACCAGTTACTTGAGGTTTTGTATACACACACATAGATATATATAAGGGCTACAGTTCGCAAAGAAAGAAGTAGTAATTATAACAGAAATAAGAATGTCATGCGTTTCATCGATGAGGTATGACATTGCTCTCATAAGGGGTTCTCTGCTGCAGACATTACACTCGACACTGATCTCCCTGTATAAATAAACGTATGTATAATCATCACTAAATGATATACCACTCGTAGAAAATAATATGCTCACATACACTCGAACCTGACAGTAACATCACAGCATCCTGTCTAACAGAATTATTATATACTATCGTAATATATTTTTCACTCTTAACCAGAGCTTGGAAGGCCCACGCTTGTTTTTTCTTATTTCTCTTTCGACTCTACCGGCGCAGGGTCGTGCCGAGTACAATAATACCAAGTTTAAGCACAAACATACAAAGGGATTTATAGCTTTTCTTTTATGCCACAGAAAAGAAATAGCTCGAATTCACGTATATCGAGTGACTTCATGAATGTTCATATATTCCGTGATAGAGTGAATTCATATAGTTACTAATATACGTAAATAATTATATAATTAGCAGTAAAAAATAATTACATTTACAGTACTAGACTTTTACGGACGCGATTTGAAAAATAAAAAGACGCATAACGAAGTATAAAAAAGAATGAAATGAAAAATGATCGTATCGATGACGTCATATAAACATGATCTATGTAGATTTAGTTATACTAACATTTTACGCTTGCTAAAAAAATATAAATAAACACGTGCTGATTGAACATAGGCCTGCTTAATCGATATTTCGTTTATATTTTTCTTGAGACGATAAATGGCGATCTCTCTTTTATATAGAGAAAAATTTACAAAGATCTGTCAACAGACACTACACGGTATACTTTACTTTTTCTACAGTTTATACAAACGTTTTTTTTTCTTCGAAAGCAATAATAGGACACAATTTGTTCGTTCATTGAAATTTATAGAATTCGTTTGTGTCTGACAATAATTTATCAAATCTTACAAAATCTAAACGCATACAAAGTATATTCACGGAATAAAATAACAAAACGTAGCACTGGTTACAGGTACGAAATAAAAAATCAGCCTATTGCCTCATCGACGTGTCAGTACATACGTCACAATAAACTTCCAAAGAAAATCTAAATGAACAGCTGCTCGTTCTCTTTAAAACGTTCGAAAAATGTTACTAAAAAAAGACGGAAGTTAAAAAGAAAGATATCTTTGGTGCCCTATGATACACAGCGGAAATAACGCACTCGGGATAAATAAAAATTCAAACGCGACCGATACCGCATAAACCATTCACATCAATTAAAATGTCTTTCTCTGAATAAAATCACCTTTGCACTTGACGCTTAAAAACTTTTATCTTCGGGACGATTTTCTTCTTCTGCTGTTAGATCTTTTGGGCCGCCGAGATTTGGACTTAGAGTTTATCAGCCAAGGTAAGGTGAAATCACTATAAATGAAAAGTATTATTAAATATTTTTACTTAAATTGGCGAAAAGATTTTAAACCAAAAATATTGATCAATACCCTGAGCCAAATCCAGGAACAGAAATTCCAAATGCATTAACAGGTAATTGAGTATCAACTTGAATGTTTTGTATTTGTTCTATATCTGGCCATAGTGTTGTGATGCTTTCTTCTTCCGCTGAAGATGGGCACGGTCCACTGTGATTTGTGTTATAACAGGTAGCATGATGATTTTGTCTTTCCTGCCTCTGTTTCAATTTCTCAATGTGTCTTTGTTCTCTATAAAAAAATAAAACAATTTAATTTAAATTAAATATAAAAGTATCTTTGATTTTTTTTTAATTTACAACAAAACTTAATAAAAAAAAGTGACATACCTTATCCTTTGAACGTCCCATCTCTTTCGCCGTCTTTCATCGTTTTCGAGTTTTAAATGCCTTTTGTTAAAAATTTCGTCATCTAAATTTTCAGTGCCTTCCATTGTGTAGCAACTCGTATATATCTTTACCCTCCAATTAGGAACTTCCAAATTAGAAGATTTATCTACAGGTCTTCGATCTTTTAGAGCTAATATATAATTCGGCTCTCCAATAGCTGTATAATAATGTTCTTCAGTTGTTAGAAAGGATTCTTTTTTAATCAGGGTTTTTCCCTTTTTCTCAAATTTTTTCAAACTTTCGTTACTGGGACCTTTTCCACCCTACAATAATAATAATTGACACAAATATTATTGTATATAAATAATTCTATACAATAATAGAAAATAAATAAATTAAGTTTAAATTAAAAATATCCAAATTTAGTGGATATTTTGTTTCATTAGAATAAATTGTGACAACTAAAAGTGTTTAAACTAATCTTAAAATGTACTTTTTAATATTGAGGTTATGTTAACCGATTTCCTATTTACCTACTATCTGTTTACTGCTATCAGTTATAACATTTAAATCTAAAAAAATTGTTAAGTATATTATATTTAAAGATGAATTCTTACATGGGATTCTGGTAATGTTGATGAAGTATCATTGCTTATTGTAGATGAACTCGAAACACCTCTCTTCCGTTTTGCATTATTCAAAGGCAAAGGGTCTGACTTCCGCTTTTTTTTGTTTTCCCATGATTCTCCTGAGGATTCTTGCTTCACTTCTGGCTTCTCAGGCAATTCTTGTTTCACAGTTGTGATACCACCAGTTGTATTTAATCTTATTTTAAAACTTTCCCCGTATTGTGGACTCGCAGACTCTGGTGTCTTGTGATGTTCACTACTAATCGGTGGAAGACTGTTTACAGGTGAGCTTAAAGCTGGTGGTGAACAGGGTCCAACATGATCTACTACATTTTCAGTATTGTCGGACCGCAATTTTTGGAGATTGACTCTCCTGTCCATACGTTCCAAACGCAGCTTAAGCTGTAAAAAATTACTAATAAGTTTCTGTTTTGAACGTGATTATTTACAGCAGTTTAGCAATTATATTTATGAAAAGTTAATGAAATAAAGTTAATAAGTCATTATTTACTTTAAATAACTATTGTTAAGCAGATTTTTTTTTTAAACTGTAAAGTTACAGCAGTGATATTTGAAAAAATAAATGAATTAATTAACAAGTTTTTTGTATCTAATTATATGAATTATAAATTTAATATAAAAATAGATAGATCATCTTTAAAAGCTACCTCTTTAAAAGTCCCCATTAGTGATTAAAAGTTTCTATATAGGTTAGTGAGAATTATAAACCCCCAATTAAACTTTGATAATGCTATAATTAGCCTATTTTAATAAATGTCTTAATAAACACGCCACTTAAAAATTTTGTGTAAATAAATTCGTACAACCCGAAGGGATCTGCGGTTGGCATTGCTCGTCGTTTCAAACATTTTAAACAAGCGCTACTGCAGGATTTGAATTTGCCGCGCCTTTTGGCAGCACTGCATGTTCCACTCGAGAGCCCCTAACAGGAAGCGGGAGCAATAATACACTGTTTAACCTTGACAAGCACTTCCATCTCGTAGTCTTTTCGTGAATTATCGAACGAGAAATTCTAAAAAGAAATTTGAAACTTTCCGTTTGCACGAATATCGCCGGGTACGTATGATACTCCAGATTACGAAACATGAAATTAGTCAACGAACTACCACTAAACTCAAACTCTTTACAGACACAAAATCACAAATTTTTATCACTTTCATCGCACTCCGGGAATAATCAACAATACACCGCCTATAACTGTATTCGTCTACACCACAGTGACATCTACGACTCCTATGTACTTGTCGCGAATCAAATAGCTTTATTTAACGTATTGAAAGCCGGCCGATCGACCTACAGTTTTGGCGGCAAACACTTCACAACCCTTTCTTTTCTCACGGCACTATATTCACTGCTGCCACTTTATCTCTAAACTAAAATTCCCTAACAGTTTCCCCTAACGTTTTTTTTTATTCAATTGGAACACCATATTTAAAACATTTTTACCTTTATTTTCCAATTATCTAGTCATAAAGAATAGTTTTTTTTAAGTTTATTTTTATTTTAATACAAAATTAATAAGTAATTAGTAAAAGTAAAAGCTACTAGCATTATTGAGAATAAACTAATAAAAGAAAAATAAGAAAAGTATTACAAGATGAAAAAAAAATAAAGTAAGTATTACAAGATACTTGAAAAGAAAAATAAGAAAAGTATGCAAGATAAAATTTTTATTACAAGTTAAAATTGACATTCTTTTATTTTTAAATTAAAAAGAAGTCACTACAAACCTACCGTTTCATTTTCTTGTCTTAGCGCAGCTAATAATTTATCTTTTGTAACAATCTGTTCAGATTGTTGCTGAATAAGGTCTAAATGCAGTAAGAGCAATTCCTTAAGGTGTTTAACCTCTGTGAGATCATTTTGTCTGGCTTCGTTTCCTCTCAACGGACTGACACCAAGTGCAGATGTAGCTGTTGCTGGGGCTCCACCGTCAGTCATACTGGCATACATGTGATCAAAATCACAAGGGAATCCCAGTATATTAACAACTTTACTGCTGTCTTCTACAGCAATTTCACTGTTGTCTTTTTCCTTATTCTGGTCCTTGACCTTGTCTTTGACAGAGCCTGTCGTCGTCGAACGAACGCTGTTTGTCGTTGATGATGACGACAGGTGTTCGTTCATCGCCGCCACCATGTTGTAAGTGACAACTTCACCCCTGGACACCTCTTCTCTATTGATCTTGCCTGTTCCATAAGACAAAATATACAAATCCAGCCAGTGAATAATAAGAATATCATGCATAATACATGATAACTAGAATAAAATCTTGTCAACCGTAAAGATCAATGATAGGATCATAATAAAGTACAAAAAGAATTGTAGATTATAAGCATACATTAAACTATTGTTGCAGTAAAGAATATGCAGTGTTTAATGTTTTTATTGGTTATGTATTGATCTGGATGGGTTAGTTTATGTTGCTGTGATGTGTTTTCATTAATGTGCCTTTTGATTTGACTTAATCATATTGAAAGCTTACTTGTGCAGAGTGAAAGATAGTGTTTTTCATATTTTTTAAAACTGAATTTCAAGATTTTGGAGCACAACAACTACTTTGTGTTTATGATCAGTGATGAAGTAAAAAGTTACTACGTTATCGACTGATGATAAAACATGACGTTTTTTTTAGTTGCCAACTGCGAGTGCCTTCTTTAACTCGGAAAACAAATTAATATTAATGTCGTAGTTAAAATACGAAATATAAAGAATGGCAAAATTTTCATAATATTGTTAAATATTCTAATTTTCACAAGAATGAATAATTTAAAAAACAAACTATCGAAAACGTCGGACGTATAAGTAAACCAATTAGAAAACAAAAGAACGAAAGCAGTGCATTATAATGAACGTTAATCGAGTATTTCACTTCTTTTCCGACAATCGATACTTCACGCAAATACGTCAACAATCGAAAATAGCTCCAAAACAATGATAACACAGCTTGACAGCTACAACACAAGGAAAAGAATACAATATAAATACACGGACCAAAATCGACCGCCAGCATTCCCAACGATGGAAAATAACAGTATATCAACAGGAGCGGAATGAATCACGCGAGAAGAAAAGAAGACTAAAAGTAGTTGTATTCGATCAATCGTTCCAACTCCGTTTCGGATCGCCACACGCTCGTCTGCTCCATTCTCGCGTATTCGCTCGCGTATATTACCTACACACGCGCGCTCTTCTCATGTTTATAAACAAACGCTCGTCGGATGCTATTTATCAACAAAGCCGAGCGCACGCAGACACGGCCGCGCGACGGGACTCGGCGTGAAAGAAGCGAAGCACAACGCAGCATGACGCAGACCGTCTGTCAGACATCTTTCGAGGCGAAAGGGCCGGCCCTTGTAGCGCGCAGGTACACAACACGTCGCCCCCGCGCTGTACACTAAGAAGATAGGCGCAGGTATATCGGGCTCACCTAGACCGACGAGATGCTGCTGCTCGTCCTCGGGCTCGTCGAGCGAGTCGTCCTGCTGCAGATAATGGGCGGCCGGCTCGTTAGCGGCGCTCGCTGGCGAGGACAGCTCGTCGTCCTCGTCGAGCGCAGTCGCGGCGCACGGGCCAATGAGGCTCGCCGACTGCTGCTGCTGCTGGTGGTGGCGGGCGGCCGCGCGGCGCCTCGTCTCCGGCACGACAACGCCGCCAACGCCGCCACCGACGCCGTTCACCAGCAGGCCGGTAGTTGCGCGGTGCTGCGGTATGGCGCTAGCCGGGGACAGGAACGAGGACATGGTAGTCGGGGCCCGCCTCCTGGGGACCGCCGCCGCAGCAGCGGAGGGCTGCAGCGCCGCCGGCGGCTGCTGCAGCCGGCTGCTGTGCCTCCGCCACCTGCGCTCGCCGCCGCCGCCGCTGCTGGGGCCGGCGTCGACCTCGTCGTTGCTATTGTTGTGCTGGTTGTCCTCGTCCTCGTCGTCGTTGCTGTTGCAGCTGCCAACCTCGCGCCGCGTGACACCAACATCCAAGCGGCTTGCTCTGCCCACGGCGCCGGCTACTGCCAAACACAGAGAGGGACACGCACGCCGTGTGTGGTTATTGCACTGACGTGATACCGGGAGAATGGGAGATACTATACACGTTCACAAACACACACATACACGCGCGCGCTCGCGTGCTCGACCAGCGGCGACGACGGCAAAGCGACGCGACGTTGTTATAATACTCGCGGCGTTATCCCTCTTTCGAGTGCGAGAGGAGCAGGAGAGAAAGAGAGAGAGAGGCACGCATAGCATAGCACAGTGGCCGCCGCGCACACGGGGCACACGCTGACACGCACTATGGCACGCTATATACTTTGCGAGAGAGCTCGTTCTCGCTCTCGCTTGCTCCTTTTTGTCTCTCTCTCTCTCGCTCTACTTCTCCCTCTCTCAAGCCGCGACTGCAATGGCGCGGAGTAATATTATATACACGGAGAAAAATGTTCGATGAAAAATTATTAAATTATCTGTTAAAATTTACTATACTACATTGGAACAGGGGGACAGAGTTGAAATGTA
>JAPYZP010000265.1:0-29336 GCA_030522985.1 Torymus sinensis | reverse complement strand
ATACAAACTTCTAACACTTATATTCATGTTTCTAGAGAGATTTAAAGAAATCGAAAATTTTACTATTACAAAGCTTCCTCTAGGAGGAAGCAAAATTTAGAAATCTATGATTTCATATGTCATGTGTCAAAATATACTCACAAACTAAAACAGCTCTTAATAAAATTTATATAATTAATCAGAGATGCTATTATCAAAATGATAACACTAAAACCATAGGATCCAGTACAGATGAAAAGAAGGGTTCTCTACAAGAGGTAGTCATGTTCGTTTCCCATTTGCACGCCAGTTATGAAATAAATTTACAATTTACAAATAAAAAATTTCATAAAAAGTTTTCTTAATCCTTGTCTATAATGTCAACAAATCCAACTAAAGCAAAAGCTTCTTGAAATTGATAAAATTCAAATTGATCAAATATATACCTAAGAGTCTCAAATCCACCTAAATAAAAACAAACACATGAGCGCGTAAAAACACTTTTTGCATCTCAATAATATCCCGAGGCAAAAACCTCCTTATACTTTCAGAAAATCCGCTAGCCAAACAAAAATGGAGGCCGCACGTAAGACGAGCCCAGCGTATAAACACACACGCGCGCTTTACTTGCTTGCTTGCGAGTCCATTCGCCATGTCGTCACAGCCGCGCACGGGGCGACAGCGGCAGAGTGACGTGAGTGACGTCCCCTTAACGACGCACCCTTCTCCCTACATATATGTGTATACTCGCTTGCCCTGTCCCTTCGCCTCTGGCCCCCCTACCTCCTCCTCCCGAAAACTCAGCCGCCGAATCGAAGCGAGAGTAGACGCGCCACCCCTGCGCCTGTATACCGCGAGAGCGAGACAACCTTCACGTATCCCGCGCGTCGAGAGAGCGAGAGAGAGAGAGAGAGAGAGAGAGAGACCTACTCGTATTATCCGCAGTGACAGGGCCGCCGGAGTTATTAATGGCAGCGACAGTGACAAATGACGAACTGTCGGCGCAAGCAAGACTGATATCATGGCGGCCTTCTCTCCACCCCGCGGCAGCAGCGAGATGCTGCGTGCGTATGTGCGTGTGTGTGTATACGCGAACGCGCGCGCGCGGATCCCTTCATCCCCTGCCGCTCCGCCGTGTGCGCGCCTAGCTATCTGATTCTTCTCGCTCCTCGCCTCCATTTTTTCCTTCGGCTCCTTTTTGTCTCGAGCGCGCGTCACTGTCTATCTCTCGCTGGCTGAGGCGCTTCTTCTCCCCCCGCCCCCCTGCCCCGCTGATGCGCGCCACCCTCGAGGAGGAATCGCTTTTATCCGATGACGCTTTTGTCTAAGCATGGAGCGAATTTCTGGATGGAGCTAATGCGCCGCACAGCTGATGCTGGAACGCGGGATGGAATGGAGGTCTTGCCGGGATTTGTTATTATTCGAAGTGAGATTTCAGTGAGTGGGGTGGAATATTATTGGGAAGTAGTTTTAGATTCAAAAGTTTCATTTAAAAAAAGTATTGATAAATTCAAAGTAATTGTTATAGCCGCCTTATCAATTTCTCTAAATGATTTCAATTTATTAAAATGATTTTATTATAGTTATATTTTCAATAGCAACTTTCAAACATTTTTATAACAATATTATGAAACGTTGAAATGTAGAAGTTAACTTTGAAAATTTTATGTATAATGGAATCAATAAAAATCTGTATTTCTGAAAGAACCATCGTTATGAACATCAAAATGGAGACTTATATATAGGTATTGATTTTATGAGCACACTGACTAGTTTAATATTGTTAACAACTGAACAAACATACTATCAATTTGCATCTAAATTTTAATAAAGGGCAAACTTGAAGAAAAGGAATTCAAACGTACATACTGCCCAAAATTCTCTTGTACCCTGACAAAACGTGATGGTGGTAGTTACTATATTGCATGGTAAAATCGAATATAGATGTTTATACCATTAATTTTTCTGGTAGAATATAAACTATAATATATTATGATAAATGTATCAGTTTAGATAAAACAACCTTAAATTATTGTAAATGCAATATTGTTAAGCAAACCATAATTTATAGTGAATTTAACATTATACATGTCACAATTTCGCATATGCTATGTGAAAAATGTGTAAAAAATAGTATTCAATATCATATTTTATAGACATTTTCACCATAGTCTTCTTCCATATCTTTTTCTCATTGTTAGTTTCTAAATAAAATATATTGAAATGTAATAAAATGTCTAAGATAAAAGTACTGGTTATGAAACCATTGTCGTCTTTTTAAGCCTCTTAAAGGTTAATAATTTTGCAAAAATAATTATATATCTTCTCATTAAAATTATAAATCCAAAGATTATATAACAGTTCTAAAAGTATCTTAAATAATTTGTAAAAATATTAACTAATTTAATTATTTATAATATTTCAATTGTAAACTCAAAATTCATCATGTTTAATCTGTTTGACCATTAGCCTAATTGAACTTCACCATCTCTTGAGAGTATAGTTTGCCCCTGCAGAATGAGAACCCGAAATACTTGTATTTCGTTATAGGTAAAGTAGGAATTAGAGTGAACTTCTCACGTTTATATTCATTAAAATTTTTTTACATATATATTTCACACATACACGTCTCAAACCACCAAAAACCAAATTCTCCACATTCCATTAAATTTTATATCATTATTTTTATAGATAGTTTCACATCAAAACGTTTTGTCGCGACCTACAGTATCCATAGAAATCGATACAAAATATAATCACACTTATATAACGCGGCACTGTCTACACCGTAGCCCCCCCATAAATTACAAACAAAGCACTCTCTCTCTCTCTTCCTCGTACCTCAGTATAGCCCAGCTTATAATTTTTCCTCGCACCCCACACCTCATCGCTTTTCTCAGCGGCGCGATTCGATCAACCCCCGCGAGCGCTCTTTTCTCTCCCCGTGCGACTTATATATACCACATCGCGGGCGGCGCACTTTACAATTCTTCGGCTGCTTCGTATTCCGCTCGCTCGCTCTAATGCCTCCCCCGGCCGCTTATATATCCCCACGGCGACGTCGCCCCGCGCGCGCAACATCTGCACCGGCAGCCGCCCTCGCCCACCCAAAAAGCGAGCGCGCGACTTCTTCTTCTTCTTCTTCTTCTTCTTTGCTTCAACTCTGCGAGTATAAGGCCTTTGATCCGCGCTTTGATCCTTCGTCGACTTTCGGGAGGCCGGGAGAGATTTTTTAAAAAGAAATTCATAACTTCCATTCGCCCACGCTTTATCCTGCATTCGTCGACGTATATATGTATATCCGTACATCCGCGAGTACTGCGCGAAAGAAAGTTATATTCGGGGAGACGCGCGATTCCCGATGCACCCGCCGCGCGCACGATAAGCAGGGAAGGATACGAATTGTGGGGAAGTGAGAGGGAAGAGGGAAAATTATTTCGATGCTGAAAGAGAGAAAGAGCGAGAGATAGGTATCTCGCGAGGGCGCTGAAGTCTCTCTCGCGGAATGGGGGTATAACGAATTCAGAGGCGCATCGATTTACCTACGTCGAGGGAAGAGAGAGAGGAGAGGAGAGGTTTATACGCTCTTGGAAATACGTTAGTTTTCCGCCTCACTCTCGTACTTGTTTCCCGAGTAACAGACTTTAAAGCACTGCGCAGAGCGCCAGCGAATGAAGAGAGCTGCCGTCGCTATGCTGTCGACGACGGAGATCCGCGGAGGATAAGAGAGGCGCGGAGAGGAGAGAGAGAGAATAGTCGGAGGGGGCTTTTCTCACCTCGACTGGGTCGTCGTAGTCTCCGCGAAGGGTATAACGGGTTGAAGTGTGAATTATGTGTAGCCTGATGGAAAAGCTCCTGCGGATATTGAATATTTTTATTTGAAAATGATTAAACGAGAAATTAGAAATTCTATCAATGTAACTTTCACATATATATATCGTGAAAAATCAAAATTCCTTCGTGACACGGAAGTTACTTTTATGAAATTTCTAATATCAAGCAATTTGTAACGAAATTCCCAAACCCCCCCGCACAAAATTCTATTTCAAAAACTAAAGGAAGGACGGCAACGCAGTTTTTCCGTAATGTCACGCAAGAATTCAATATGATTTTCGCGACGTCAAATTGAAAAAGTTGACCGTATACACACACATACACACATCTCTCCCCCAGCAGGCAAGACCCAATCGATCAAAACGCCGAGACCGCGCGCTCGCTTTCTCTCTCTCTCTTATCAACATCAGTCATCGCCACTGGCAAAGCCAATATCGCCCGCCCCGCGAGGAACGGAACGGACCCAGGGAACGAATCGTCGCGCTCGCGTTCGTTATTCCGCTCGGCCGAGCGGACGCGGCCGCAAATCGATCCGAAAAAAGCTCTCGAAAACGCGCCGAGAGGGAGAGAGCTAGAAAGCGAGAGAAAAAAAAAGAACAAGCGCGCGCTGCTGGCCGAATTGAAACGCAGCGGCGAAATGGAATCGGCAGTCGAGAAGGGGTCGCGCCGCGCAAGCTCTCTCTCGACGTATAATAATAGGAGTGAGAGAAAAAGAGAGAGAGAGTAGGGGCGAGGGATTCTGAAGCGCGGCAGTAGGAGCAGTAGCAGCACGCTCGAGTGTAGTCTGATCTGGGCATGAGCGCCGGGAAATCCCTCGTGGCAGCCTTGGGGTTCCGAAACATCAGCGTGATTGCGTTCCTCCGGGCGAGAAGGGATTCCATTACCCACCACCGCCGCTTCTGCCGCCTCTATACTCTATACATGTACATACCCTCATCCTTGCGCGGTTGCCACAATCGCTTTTCCGTCTCTCTCTATCTCTATCTCTCTGGGCCATCCTCCCCCTCTGTACGCGCGCGATATCGAATTCACACGAGCAGCTCGCGCTGCTTTCCACTCTATATATACATGTATACGCGAGCGAGAGCCTACAGAACTCTGTGTGTACGCGTTGTCTTATCGTGATGGGAGCGGGGCATCTATCAAGCGCAGGGACTATGCCAGCAGCGGGGCGGCTCGCGTACACGCGGGAAACGCGATGAAATTTCGACGGCCGATCGCGATTGGCGCGGCCCGCGATTGACGATTTTTTCGGCGCCCGCGAATGCTGTGTCTCTCTCTCTCTCTCTCTGTGGTAAGGGGGTGGGGGTGTGTATGTAGTGCGGCGCTCTTTGGCTTTCACCTGTCACACGCGCCGAGCGAATGAATCGAAATCGGGAGTGTAGAGATACGGGCAGTGGCGGCGGCCGCGGCTTATTGATGAATGCGTAAAAACTGTTTTTTGGAGGATTGAACGGTGATGATTGGTTTTCTTGCGTTTATGAATGTGCGAGGTTTGATTTGTTCGGCTGAATTAATTTTTTACGTATTACCGAAAAAAAATGTTTAAAAATAACTTTATGTAACGTCAACATCGTCAATAAGATGAACTTGAATATATAACTTTTATATCGTTTTCGATATAACTTTATTAAAAAGTAATAATTTTAAAATTCTCCAGTATAGTAACTGTAATGAAGAATATTTACGTAATATTTTTACGCAGTCCTCAAACCTTTCTAACATCAAACATCGCACTCGATTTCAAAGACGATAAACCATTTGCTTTTAAATCAACACTCATAGAATCACTACAGCGGAGATCATAGACTCGACACACCGCACCCTAAGACACGCGGCGAGAGGGCGAGAGCCGGTGAGGTCGGCGGCAAGTGCTTCTGTCGGCCGTTTTCATTAACATTCCGCAAATCCTGCAACAAATTAAATTACTCGCGCATTGCCACGGCTAATGGATGCGGCCGCTCGCGCGCGGAGGGGGCAGGCGCAGGCGACGGGAGTATCGGCACGAGGGAGAAGTAGAGGGAGAGAGAGAGAGATGCTATAATCGATAGAGTCGAGTTTATCTGCCTGTCCGTCCGCACGCGCGCGCGTGCGAATGCCGCCACGACGACCGGAGGGGGGAATAGCATTGCTGAGCGAACGAACTTTCAGTTTAAATTGCAAAGTTTTTTGTCCGCGCCCCGGATAAATAGTTGTTGCTGTAAGTTGTGATCAATTTGCCAGGCGGCCATTTGTCAATATTTCAATTTAGCGTGTGGGCTTCGAATTTATAAAAGGACGTAGTTACAATTCTTTGTGTATTTATTGTCAATTGCGGTGTAGATTATTCGTGTTTTCTTTTTAATTACAGCGCGGGGGGATTGATTATTTCCTATTCCCCGCATTAGTGATGTTTTATACGTCTTATTCCTGAGAGCCCACATGTTATACATTGATTAATGTTTTGCGAACCAGCTGCTTTTCCACCGAATTATTTATAAAAGAACCATCACAAACACCAGAGCCTTTCTCCGCGGAAAAAGCTTGGTATACGCGCGGCCAGCTCGGCGAGATCGCTTCCTGCAGGGCGAATTCCGCGGGACCATAGCGACGTGGGGGCAGGCAGGCGGGGGTAATGGGGTTTGCTGGGAGTGACACGGGGCTAACCGAGCGGAATCACGAGCTCCCAGGAATCGAATCCATGCGTCACCCTGGCTGCCAACACCATCTGCACCGCTCGCGGCGCAAGCGCGCCCGAGTGATCCCTCTCTCGCTTGCTGCCTCTATATATATACCTATATAGGTGCTAGCGTATATATATATATATATACATATCGGTGGTATATCTCGCGAAGAACTATATACACTGTGGCCGCAAACTTCCTTCGGCCGCCCTTTCTCCAAAATTTGTTTCGGTTTGTTTTTGCAAATTTATTATGTTGGGTTGGAATGCTGTATGGGATAGATTTGGTTCACGAGACCTACTTACAAAATCTTACGATTAAGGGAGTGTTTTTTCAGAAGTAAAATATTTTACTTTTCCATATTTTGGATAATATTGAAAAAATGTTGCCGATCGTTTTGAACTGTTTCAATTAACAAGGAAAACAAGAATATATAGGTAGTATTAAAGTAAAATTAATCATTTATAGCCTGGAAAATAATTTAGAGACAATTTTCTATAACGATCACTTACCATCTTTATCTCAGAACTTTCAAATAAAGTTTGAAACATTAAATTCTATTATTTTAATAACAAAACTTTGAAATGAGCTTAAATATTAAAAATCGTTAAAATTAGAAAAGATTTAATGAATTTATATCAATATCCAAAAAGGGATAATTCCAAAGGATTTTGAAAGGATAATTTCTGCTCAAAATATCCATTTTTTTCTTCCGAGAACACTTTTTAGATAATTCATTTAAAGTCCGTCTGTCTTCGATCAACTCTAAAATGATTCACGGCGAAATTTTTAAAATATCCTAGAAAACAATACAAACTAGAACGATAAAATCGTTACATATAAAATCAACAAAATCTTGGCTACATCAGCGTTTGTCGGCATTTTACCTCTCTCCCACACACCTCTTCGTGCCGCGCGCGCTTGCACGATATCACCAGCCCTCTCTCTCGTCGCTCTTCGCTCGGCTATAACATCACGGCAACATCCTTGCTCGCTCGCAAACTCTCTCTTTCCCTCTCGCGTGGCGCGCTAGCACGTCGCGTAAATGATGGCGCTCGGGCATTATCTATTGTGCGGCCATTCCATTTAATATTGTATTCCGTATAGCGCAAACAAAGGTAAAATGCGAATTAATGTCGTCGATTTATCACTCTTTTGTGCGCCGCTCTCTCCCTCTCGCGCGCGCGCTTCGCTCTCGTTCGCGCTCGTTGCCGCTGCTGCTGCTGCTGTGCTGCGCGCCTCGTTCTCGTTTCTCTCATTCGAGCGTCTCTCTCTCTCTCTCTTTCTAGGGAGCGCGGTGCTAATGTCCCGTGAGCGAGTGTACAGGTTGCGATAGCGCCAAGCGCGCGCCCAAGCAGTCCGCAGAGATCATCGGCCGGTGCCCGGTTGTAAAACGAAAGCGACCGCGCGCGGATGCCCCAATGCTTATACGCCGAGCAGTCCTCGTCGTCGTCGTCGTCGTGGTTGAGGAGGAGTGAGAGAGAGGAGGTTCGGGGGAAACCTGTCCTTGCGAGGCGCAGCGGTAGTGCTCTTTGTATGGGATACATTTATTAGGGAGCTGGATGGGGGGAAAAGGCGGGATTGCGCGTTAATGGGTTTGTTAATTAATTGAGGTAATTATTGTCGGATGGAATATTTTAGTGCATTAGATATTAGGAGCGGGGATCGCACCGCAGATGCAATTATTAATGATTTTTATTTTTTATATCAATTATGTAATAACGCTATATGGTTTATAAAAGCTTAATTTACAAATAGCGTCAATTTGCTTCGATTTCTCAGAAACGATTCTTTATAATAAGAAGCCGGTAATTGTCGGCGGATTAATTATGCAACGGCCAAAGCTTCTTCGGCAAGTATAACTAATGATAATAACACGTTTTTTTTTGCATAAGCTTTAATAGTCTCAAGGTCCATTAATTTTTCAATTAATACGTAATAATTAATTTCCGCACGACCGTGGTATATATATACATGTACTCTATCTAAAAAATTGATCAAAATTTACAGTTTTTCATAATTCTTCCACATTACCCACGACCTAATATATCTTCACTATATGTATACGCGCACCGGTCAGTCGAGTCGCTTCTCGCACATGCGCGCGCACTTTTTTTTTACGTACGAAATTTATGATTAAAAATAATAGTAGTGCGGCAACGCGTCCGGGTTCCATCAGGCCGGTAAAATATTACAGTTTAGGCGAGTCGCCGCGGCGCAAGGTGTTAGCCGCGCCCCCGGTAGCCGTATACAAAATTTAACGCAACATTTATAACTCTCACAAATATATATCGCGCGAGAGACACGGGGCTCTTTAGAGGTGCGGACAAGCCCTTCCTTCGCCTTCCTTGAGTGCCCTCTCCTCGCATGTATCTACATTCTTTTTTATATTTGTTCTTCTCCTTGTGCTCTTCAAAATCCTGTTGAACTTTTAAGAGCGAGAGAGCAAGGGAGAGGGAATAATTAATCGCTATATGAATGGCCAGCAATTTTGTGTCCCCAATTTCAGGGTACGAAAAAGATGAAGAAGAAGAAGACGCATACTACACACCCATATGCCCGACTTCTTCTTAAAAACTGCACCGCTGCAGTCTGTATACATAATCCCTGAATATACGTAGTGCGCGCATATGTATACACGGGACATCGGCAGCGGTCGAAAATCCAGGAGAAGCATTTTTCTCGCTTGCTTATATACATATAGCGTGCAACACAGGAGAAAGAGAGAGAGAGAGAGAGCCCGCAAGGATTGGGAACCAGCAGATGACGCTCGTTTCCCCTTTCCGCGTTCCCTCACCCATCCTCCTGCTGCTGCTGCTGCTTCTTCGCCGTATCCCTCCTCCGCCGCCTCCTCATCTTTCACCGCCGTCTCCCTCTCTCGGTGAACCCCCCACCTCCCCCATCTTCGTCCTGCCACAGCCCCCTGGCTGTTCCTTTGCCCCGCTATAGGCTTGTAATCCCGGGCTAGGAGGTCCTCTCTCCTCTCTCTCTCTCTCTCGCTCTCTCTCGCTTGCTCACTCGCATTCACGTCGTCCTCTCGAGGAGCCTGTCGCCTCGACTTTGTAAGCTTGAAAGCTCGAGGTTAATGCAGCTTTTTTTCCTATATGCTGGGCTGTGGTATATATATGCGCCGTGTATGGGATACGAAAGCTGGGAAATATTTATCCGTGGTTATGAGGGAATAAAAGATGAAGGGAATTGTGTTCGAAGTTTGGGGATAAGCTAAAGATACGAATGAACTTGTCCTACTTTACGTTGATTTGAATTAATTGACGATGTCTGATTAATGTAATTTAATATTCTTCGTTACACCTGCATGAGCTACAGTAAAGAGCTTAGGTATAAAAATGGATTCGGCTATTTGCTTAAAAACCAAATATCCGTTAGAGATTGATATTATAAGACACTATATAGGAGCATTCTCTCGACGCGATAATAACACGGAATAATGTTTCCCTAAACGGATTAGTCGTAACTTCGTATAAATATATATATATATACATACAATACGGGAGAAAATGAAGTCTAGTCGTAAATCACTAGAAAAAGGTTTACACGCGCTCTTGGGTGAAATATGAAATATATAGTAATGCTAGACGCCCCTCGTGAGATTATCATACCGAAACCTTTAGTCACGCCACTACGTACACGAAGAATGAAGGAGAAGCAAGATAGTGACGTCATTCGGATTGCTTTCGAGCTCACCGAGAGGCCTTTAAATTTTTAATTACTATAGAAACATCGGAATTCACTGACCTACATATAAAATAGTCAGTTTCAATGTTCAATCTCAATATAAACATCTCCTTCATAATTATACATGGTAACTTGAGAAGGATTGGTTTCTTAAGAAATATCATACATTTAAAAGTAGTATTTAAAGAAGTTTAATGACAAATTGAAAATGCAAATTTGTTCTTATCTCCTTAGCAGTCAATCCAATTTTATAAGTGCTCTAATACTTCTGGGAAAAGAGAGTGGTACGGATTTCTCTCGCTCTTATAATGCGCTGTAGCTTCTATACACCCGCTGTGCTCCTACCCAAAGCACCTACACTACCTGCAGAACTCAGTCTAACGACCACTGCTGCTGCAGGTAGCAATTTCTCTAAGTGCTTGCGAATTCGCTTGTATTCATATTAGCTTAGAAACGGAAATCGATTAATATACGATTTATATCATAGCTATTTTTCGTTCAATATTTTTAATTAAATGTAAGTAATTTTGCAGAATAGATTTGAATGTTCGTGATGAAAGATAGAAGGTTGATTGAATTGAACGATCAGAAGGAACTAATTGAGTGAATAATATAGTTTATTCGGACGTTTCGGCAATTTTCTATTGCCTTCGTCAGCTCTTATATAGATTACTTACGGTATGTAAGTAATTTAATGTTATGATATACAATTCTTCTAATGTTATGTTATACACTTCTCTAAATGTAAGTAATTTAATGTTATGTTATATACAATTTTCTTTAAAAATTTAAATAATAATTAAGGCTTTTTTATGTTCAGTAATAAAATAAAGATTTTGTGTTGTTTCTTACGCATGTCAGAGTATATATAATTACTAAAATATAAATTCAATTACTTTGTAATAAAATCCTTAAATATATATAATAATAATTTTGCATCCACATGTACAAGTTGTATAAAATTTCATCAACTGCTTTCTCAAAATAATTATCATCGAATCCATGAATAAACGTAACCATCGGAATATCCATATTCCGGTACACCATTATACATATAACATGCTAATTCTAATTTAGCATACTATAACACAACTCAACTATCCCACCCCTCGAAAACGTACATAATTAATATTGATTAATTAATTCGCCGGCCGCGGCGCCTTTTTTTCTCCACTCTTTCTCCCGCATCCCTCCCCCTACCCCCGCGCTATCTCTCTCCCATATACACAACGTCATTCGCGGCCAGTTATTGTGCGTCCTTGACATGGCTGGCCGAGCATCGCGCGACCGCGGACCGGAGTACAGGGAGGGCGCACACATACACACACACGCACAGCTATATCCTACCCCGAAAACTCATAATTCACGCTTTTGCAGCGCAGCGTGAATAGCCGCTGATTCCACGGCTCGACGGATGCTCTCTCGCATTCTTCCGCGTACACCAACGCACAGACACGCATACCTCCGCGAAGCGAGAGATACCGATACCCCCGATTTTTGGCGTATACTATAGAAACCATAACGCGCGAAAAGCGGGAGCTGTCGTTCGTCGCGGCTGCGGGGTGACAAACGGGTTGCTCGCGCGCGCGCGCGGGAATAAACGAATGGAACGGAAGTCGGAGAGGGACAGGCCGCAGCCTGGAAATGAAAGCGAACGAACGAACTACGCGGCCTACGTTTTGTACTATACCCGCGCTTGTATATATATGCCCGCACGACATACCGGCGGAATTCGAGGGTGAAAGTGCGCGCAGGGCTTTCAGCTAGGAGCAAAATTGGACTGAGGTGGTAGGAGAGAGAGAGAATGAGAGTGCTGTGTGTGTAGGTAGTACGCGCGAGCGGCTAATGCGCGATGATTAAACTAACGGGCGCTACCAATCACCCTGCCACGGAAAGCTCCGCGCCCGGGCCACTACCTACTATATGTGTGCACGTGGGTGTGTGTGTGTGCGGACCCGACGCGCCCTCGGGCCATTTTTATGCGTCAGGCCGCTTGCGCGCTGCCTGAAAAAGCCCTTCGCGTTATGCATATACGCACGGAATTTCGGCCGAAAATTCGTTCTCGAGGTGTGGTTCGTTCGTTCGTTCGTTCTCGTGGGGTATATCGATTGCCCGAGTGATTATGTGTGAAGCGAGAAAGAGAGAGGGAGTGAGAAAGAGCGGCTGCCCATCGATCATGCATGCCGCGTGCGTGCGTATATACCCGTGTGCACGATTCGCGTAAACAAGAATTTTTTTTATCTCGAGGAGCTGTGGGAGGAGCTTTGCACCGGTAGGAAGGAATTTGCCCGGTGTAATGTGATGTAACGAAGTAATGTAATAAGAAGGTTCGTTAATACTTTTTTTTTGTCAGGGAATTTCGTGGTTGCATGAATATTTTTTAAATCGATTATAGCATCATTTTGATATTCGATATTGTGTTTATGGCCGGTAATGTATCGTTCGTATATTATATTTAATATTTTTAAATAAGAATTACTTTTCGAATAATTTGCGCATATTTTTTATTCATATCCAATAAATTATACACTAAAGCAGATTTTATCCTTTACATGTAATGATGCTTTCTCATGAACTTATTAAATACATATCGAACTCTGTTGTTAAAGCGTGAAAAAGTGCTTGGAGATGTAATAAGATTCTTTGATTAATAAAATATTAATTATCCCCCATTTGACCCAATAAACTTTGCGAAGGAGCGCAAAAAAGAAAAAGTGCGATTATATAAAGATCCACCGCATTATTAATACCAAAGTTATATTTCTTCAATACAAATACACAGCGTTCGCTATCACAAAAAATTATAATTAAATCGGCTATCAAGAATAGCATTTAAGGTCAGTGCAATCTCTCCCTCTCTCTCTCTCTCTCTCGTTCCTTTTTCTCATCGGGAATTCATTATTAATTATATGAGAACGTAAATGATTCTTATTTCGAAGATTACAATCGCGCCGGCGCGATTAATCTTTTTTCCCCGCACACGTACAGCCGCAGAAACGCGCGGCTCGCGCCATACCTACTTTCGAGAGAGCGGGAGGGAGAGAGAGAGAGAGTTAAGGTTACGTTTTTCTCGAAATAATAAATGATTTATTTAAAACACTTGCATTCATCACACCGGGCGTCCGTCACGCCCACAGCAAAGGCACGAGATACGCGAAGATACGATATTGCCCCGTAGTAATGCATTAAGAAAACCTGTTGATATTACGCAACAATCGCGAGCACGAATCGCACGACGGCGACCCGCGAGAAAATTGAATTTCGTTAAACGCTCGGCCCCGCAGTGTCACGACGCCGCATGTATACATGCGCTCTCTCGCGAGTTTCCAGCACTTTCCCGAAGCGTTGCGAAATGGCATTATATTGTTGTTGGCTGCACATGCTTTTGCACAATGAATAAATTCTTCGAACCTAATAAATTATCCTGGCTGGAATTCGTATCCGCAGAGATAAAAATTACCGAGTTTATTCGAGTATTGTAAAGTTGTAGAAATTAATGGCAACGGAGATTATTCCATTTTAAAAGTTTATCTCAAGTTTTACATATTTCGGAATTATATTATATATCTAAATAATAAATACCATTAACCTATATAGGGATATACGTTAATTTATTTGATAATTTCCGTAATAAAAAAAAATCCAGATAATACATTTTTAGATGCCCGGTACAATTTCTTATTACTTTTCGGTAACAAAACCTTCGTTAGAAACAGCCAAAGAACAGTTCTTCCGCAACATACACACACACATACATATACGTATATTCAAGCTCACAAAGCGAACGACAAGAATCGATACCTCGGCCGTTCAACGAACGCGCGGGCGCGCGTGCACACGGCGTCGACCGCCCACTCGCGCCTACTTCTTTCCTCTTTCTCTTTCTCTCTCTCTCTCTCTCCCGCCATGTCCTTCTTATTAATATTTCTCGCGAATTATAAATGGTCGCGCGGCATCACGGCGGGCCCGATCGATTTGTATGCGCGGGCTCGAAAAAAAGGTGGAGCGAGACTTTACACGGGTCCGTCGATCGCCCACGCGATTATCGATTCGGAGATCGCCGGTGTTGCATTACTCTCTCTCTCTCTCTCTCTCTCGCTCTTTCTCTCTCGCGTGCGCGCGTTGGGTCCATAGACGATTCTCTCTCCTTCTCGCTGCACTGTGCAGCGAATCGCAATTATTCATTCTCACGCTAGAAAAGCTCGGGCTAGAGAGGAAATAACGTGTGTGGTGGGTATATACGTATACGTATGTACACGTGGCTCGAACAAAGGGGTATACATGGGCGAACGTTTCGATTGGAGGTGGTATTGTGTGCTGAGAAAAAGATGCTGCAGAAGTTTATGATGTGTGTGTATGGAGAATGGAGGTTGGTGTTATGTGCGGGAATCTTCAATTCCTGTTGCAGAACGAATTGTAATTTAATTGCGCGAGATGGATTTGAGATGATAATTTTCTCGTTGAGTTGGCTTTTTGCCGGGTGTTTTTTGGATTAAATGGATTGCCGATGCGTTTCTGATTGTTCGATGGATACACTGGCTGTTAATTTAGTATTGCTGATAACTTTAGAACGATAAGGTATTGATAAAAGATACACAATTGTATTAACTTTCAATATTCATAATCTATTTGCAATTAATATAGAATTGTATATAGTTAATTTTAAAATAAACTGAATTTCAACAGTTCATGATTTATTATTTAAACTGTTGCTGAGAAACTAGATGTATTATACCTACAGTCTTTTACTCGCGTTTATCGATGACTGTGATTCATAGTTTTCCAAATAAAAATCCCCGTATCAAAAGTATTTCATCAATAAACCCTCAAATAAATATAAATGAAAAGGAAATCGAATCGGCCATTACGTAAATGGCACTTTAAAGCCCGGTCTATCGACGAATCGGGTTAATAAATTTACCATCGCTCCGCATGAATCACCCGGGCACGAAGTCACCTGCCACTCATAAAATAAATCGACATCACGAAATTCGCACGACGATGACCCAACAAGCCACGATTCCCCTTATATATACCTACTCCCAGTCAACCCGTTCCCGAAGAAATTCCCCATAAATCCCGTCCTGAAAAATCCCCGCTAATTTCTCACATAATACCTCCGTATAATACCTCGGATGCTTATACACCAGTTCACAGAACGATTCGCATAATCGTTACACACTAATGGTAATCGCAGGCGCGCGCGCGAGCAGTGTCGCAAGGGTCATTCCGCGAGCCAATGGGAGAAGGGCGAAGAGAGCGAGAAAGCAAATCGTGCGGTTTGAGAAGATGGCGCCGAGCGATGAAGAGAGAAGGAGCGAGATATACAGAAGAAGACGACGAGTCGGCGGCTGCGGCGACGACCCTTGAACGTTTATATAGCGACCGAAGGAATTTACACGCCGACAACAAATACGCCCCATAAATAAATCCCAGGACCGCTTGGTAGCGAGGAACACAGAGTGAGAGAGGGGGGAAGAACGACTCACGGGCTGGTCGCTACTGCCGGCTATTAACACGTTATGGTTATTTAAGTAGCGCAAATAAATAACTGATGGTTAGAGAGAGAGGGAGGGAGAGCGTTTACGGCCCGATCATATTATGACACCGCTTATGTCACTCGCGCTGGTCGTTCACCGTTCGTCTTTCGGGACTTTTATTGGCCGCGCGAGCGTGTAAGATATCGGCACGGCTGATCGTCTCTCGGATTTTTATGTATATATACGCTTATACACACGCGTTTGATTAGTTTCTTTTCGTCTGAGAGTGTTAGGTCGTAAAGTTCGCCGAACGAGGCTTGGGAAAACAATTTAGTGCGCGCCGAGATACTCGCTATGTATATTTCTCGAATAAATCAGTTTTATTGCTTTATTAGAATGGCGCCTCTCTTTCATCGGGGTAATCGTAAATATTGTTTTACACGATCGGTGAGCGCGTTTTTCTTATTAATTTCAGCGTTAACTCGCGAAGATTATTTATGTTTTAATTTTGTTTTAAATCGGGTCCACGCAGTTTATGAAACCATTAATTTTTTTGATAGATGATATACGATTTTAATTTTTTTCATTCTTTCTTTGATACGAAAGCAATTATAATCCCATCAAATTAAGAATATATTTTAAAGTACCTTTTAACGAACAATTAATATCACGCAGGAGACAACTTATTCTTAACGTCATTCTCACAGCGTTCCCATATAAATATAAAAAAGCCGTTTCGCCATCACAGCGAAGCTACCAGCATGATCGCAAACTACCCCCCCCCCCCCCTAATTTACATGCCGAAAAGAAACTACGCAGCTGAAATAAATGATATCAAATCAGTTATCGCGCGATATTAATGACGAAAAAGAACCGTTTATGAGCCACTAAACGGCGCCGAACCGCGCGCCGAGTCCTCTTCCCGCGGCGCTCGAGTAATTAACGAGATGCTCCTTTGAACGTAGGTCACCTCCTTCCCTCTTATGCTCCTTATAAGTGACGCACGCGCGTCACGATGCCGCGCGGCATCGGCTCTTATATACACTCTTTCCCTCTCGTGACGCATTCCCGCTCGGAAAGTCACATAATCTCGCGGTGATTTACGACGTGGATATATATCCAAGCGCGAGCGCTCGCCGCACCCTGGATACATTCCACCTCGCTCTCTGACCCTTTTTCTCGTCCAAGGCCTACTCTCACTCCCTCTCTTTCTATACTTATATGTTTTTCAAAATCTACCTGCCAGGTGGTCCCCAACGCGCGCGCCATCTTCTCGTGTCGCTCGTTTTCCATCGTCGTGTACTTTTTTTTCCATTTTTTTTTTCTTTTTCGTTCCGTCGATGCTCGCCGAGATGTGTATAGGCAGCTCGCGGTGTATTAACAACCGCCTCCGCTCGACAACAATGCCCGGGGAGAGACGAAAACACAGCGCATTGTGCGCACGCGACACACGTCCGACGGATCGTGTCTCGAGGATCATCGATCACCGGTAGAGATATGTTGGTACCAAGAGAGAGAGAGCGAAAATTCATTAGGCTACTTATCCATCAATCACTATTAGGGAATCGCGCGGGACGCTTTACACGGTCGAGCGTTTTGTTTTGACTGCTCGGTGTATAGGAGTCGGTGGGCAGAGGATCTTCGCGCCTGCGTTAATCGCCGATCGTCCCGGTGGAAAAGTCGATTTTGAAGAATGGCTGTGGCTGAGAGACTCGGACAGTTTACATTAAACAACGATTCATTAATAATGGGATATTTTAGGGGAAGAGGCCCCCGATATCTTTTGTGTATCGGCCTTGCGTAATAGCCGCCTATACACAAGAATCTTACCGCAAGCTGCGAACGCGAGGCCGAGATGAGGCAAGTTTATTGGTATTTTATCGATTTTCAATAGGAGTTATTGAAAAGCGTTTTTTTTTCTCAAACATTTATTATACAGCATCAGGGTATCTTCTATATGTAGGATCGACAAATGATGCGATTCGACGAATGAATTCAAATATTTTAATTACTTCCTACATCTTCCAAAATTTTATCGCGTGTATACGCACAATGGTGTGTTATATCTATTACGTGTTATATTCATTAATCTGCACGGTTAATTTTTCTCGGGAATAATAAACACTTTGTAAACTGTCAGCAGCAAACTTCGTATTTTATTGCAAACGCTTCTCGACGGACAAAGAAAGACGCGTCCTTTGATGTTATAAAAAAAAATCATCTTTATATTAACAGAGATATATACGGAGCGCGTGTATTAACAGATGTTCTACTTAGAAGTATATTTCGCGACCCGAGCGTGTACGTGTGTGTGTGTGTATGTGTATCTCGCAGGCGCGCGCTCACGTCTCCGCGGGCGTGCAGCACTGAGTAAGCGAATCTCACGCTTGATGGACTTAACTTAGCTGCGCTATTACGCCTGCGAATATCGCGCGCTTTGCTATTGTACCTGGATTGGATCCAAGTCCATTCCCTCGCCCGTCGGGATTTCTCGGAGCGCTTTTGCCCGTCACACGAGCTCGCGCACACACACACACACACATGCGCACTTTATGTATGTAAAATCGCCCCAAAATATATTATGCTCATTGCAAAACATTATTGCGGCACTTTGTGACAATATTTTAATTGCATTTAATGTCGCGCGCGAGCGAGTGAGCGACGCGTATGTATGTATCTCGCGCGCAAGGAACGGGCATTTGTAAAGTGCCAGCGTGTATACCGTATACACTTTTATTCCGCGACGCGTTTTCGAATGAAAAATTTCTGGCAATTTTTAATGTTAATAGGTATAGGTTGTTGTTTTTGGCTTTTTATGTTTATGCGTTGTTTATTCGATGCCCTACACGAGGATGAAAATTTGTTAAAAATTAGGGATTATCCGGTCGGTCGTATGAATTTCGCGTTTCTAGTTAACTCTCTTGTTTATTTCCATGGCGAGCATCCAATGCCGATACGTCGTTCTGCCAAACTCGTAGGCTAATTTTCCGCCTCTTGCGATTGCGCCATTTGTTGGAGTGTAGGTCAAAGTAGACGTTTAAAGATGCATTTCGAGCCTCGTGTGAAACGTACCGACAGAGAAAAATTAAACAATTAAGTGGTCATATTAGTATTGCATTGATAAATAAATTTTCTATAAATAAATGCTCTTAACTACAAGCCTTGGCGATTTCCGTTTCTAACAAAATTGAGTATTCAGCGTTGCATAAAATCAAACTATATATAGAAAAAATATTTTTTTCTAACCGTCACTTCAAGTTCCCCAAAACTGGAACATGGAAAAAATGTTCCAACAAAGCGAAATAATCTTTCGAAGAAATCCGTTTCATAAACCCGCGCGTCGACGCACGAATCTAAGCGAGATAAATGCATTTCTCGTGCACACATTTATACGTATACACCGTGCACGCGCAAAAGGAGCCCCGACCTGCGTGCACGAACCATTACACCGCGGCCACGTTTCTTCGGCGCTCAGCCGCACAAAGTTCAGGCCGCGGATGGCCAGCGGCGCGACCGCCGCAACACAATGGCGAGCGCGAACCGCATATAGACACACACGTCGAAGAAACGCTCACCCTTGCAATCGGAAACTTCACGGGCGACCTCACACACACACACACGTGGTTTCAAAGCAGCGGGGCAACTCTGCAGCAGCGTCTTTTTTTCACGGGGATCGGGGAATTATCGACAAAAATGCACCTCGATTGGCCCTTTTTCGCCGAAGCGAGAATTAGCTTTATACAGCGAAAACTGAAGCGCGACGAATGGCTGACGCAACACGTCAGAACGCGTGTATAAAGGAGACGGGGACAAATGGCGCGGCTGACCTTCGGCATTCAACTCGGAGCCGAGAGTTTAACCATTATAAGGGTTACGCGTTTATGCAAAGTATACACACACATATAGGAAGCGCCGTCGAGAAAATCGGAGCGCAGAGACTGCACTTTGCGCGCGGGCGGTTATATACCTGCTCTCTCACTCGGCCGGCCTTGAAATTCGCAATGCTGCGGCGAGAGCGAGTTTTCGGTAATGGAGAAGCTGCCGCCGCTGCTGCTGCTGCTGCCGTCGGCCGACGGATATACACCGTATATGCGCAGCCCTTGCCGCGGCTCTCCGAAAAGGAGAGCACGGAGCTGATGCGGGGTTTTGTGTGTATCTCGTGCTCTGATTTACGGCCGAAAGGGCAGGCAGGGCTGGCTCCCGGCTCAAAGGCTTGCTTTTAGCTTTTGGCTGCCCAGCGGCCAATTTTCGCCTTTCTTTCTTTTATTCTTCTGGTTCGGTCTCTCTCTCTCTCTCTGTCTTGGGGGCACATAAGAATACGCAAATTGCGACGAGTCAAGGTCGCTCCGGTTTCCCCGTTTCCTAGTCGAAGGGGGTTCGACGGCTCGGTCGTCCGGTTACCTGACTCAGTTGCAAGTGCAGCGCGTTCGCGAGTGGTCCAGAAAAGATCTGGAGCAAGAGTTTCGCACGCGGAATCTGTGTTTGCGCGCGATTTTTGTGAGTCCGTAAGGCTAGTTTTTTTATAGCTATACGTGATGGAGCGGCTTTGATAGAGGCGTGAAGAGGTTGCGGCGACGATGGAGGAAGACGTTTGTTTAGGAGTGCGGCTTGGACGTCAAGTACGTATAAGTTGTGCAAGTGGTTCGTTGACATTGACGGTGTGCTTTTGATAGCGTGATGTGTGGATGTATAGGACTGGTTTGCTTAGATAGTGGTGATTTGGGGGAAATTATGGCGGCTGGGACTGTTTAAGCGCTGTGATGTACGAGGCGATGAGAGAACGTGAGAGATACGGCCGGGGTATCAGTGCTACTTGAAAAAAAGCGTATGTTAGGCGAGTGTTTTTCGAATTGCCTTTTTATGCTAGGCGCGGAATTCATTTGGAGTAATTTATGGCCGTGATGGACTAATGTAGTTTGTGAGGTACGTGTCTATTAACGTGTAATAGTTTTAGGTCATTTTACTCGTTGTGGTATAAAAATAGAATATTGCATTAAATGTGTGAAAAATATTAATTATATGAGATCAGATGTTAACTTGGATAGTTAACGGAAGCATAGATAAACGTTAATGAATAAAGTAAAGAAAACAATTTTTTACAAAACTAGACCTATAAATCGCGTAGAAAATGGTTTTACACTGTATATAACAAGATTTCGAATGATTACATGGTTTTAATGTATAAAGAATTGAAAAATATTTTTAAGTTAAATTAAGTTATATTAAAAAACATGAAAAATAATTAGTTTATTGTATATGTACCAAACGATGATCAAATACAAGAACTAAAAAGAATTTTTGGCTCTCTTACACAGAAAGATATATAATAAATATCTCTTAATCAATACAATAGTGTTATTTGTGACCGTATGATATCAAATGTATTAATATGTAACGAAGGAAATTATATTGTTAAAATGAAATTAGTGAATCGTAAACCAGTTATTTCATAAGCTCTTTTCTGTAAATTTATTGCCGCATAAAGGCATAAATCAAATTACGCCCTTTGTCCTCTACAGTAGTTTAGTCACGGGATATCCAAAGTATTATCGAACAATAATTGCAATAAAAATACCAGCTAAAATGAAGATGTCAACAAGTTAAAAAAGTTTCACACGAAATTTTCAAATAAATTAAAAAATATTTCAATGATAGTACTATTTTCATTTAAATTCTAAATTCATTAAAAATCGAATAACTATCTAACACACATAAATTATTATAACGAAAACATTATGAAAACTACATTAATAATTATGCAATACTTATATTAATTGGCCATTAAATAAAAAAGACGGGTTTGATATGATTAACGAACTTCCATATTATAATTTATGATAAGCAGATATTTATAAGGATAAAAAATGAACTTTGCATAAATATTGACTAAATAGAGATGAGAAAATTAATCTACCTTATATTTTCATGCAAGAATGGCTAACTACGGCACGTGTACACTATAATTTTAATTAGCGTTTTCACACATTATTTTTTCAAAGACTGTAATAATTCTGATTTACCTTACCCTACGATTTTCACATTATTAATACGTTAATTAAGCAACTTCATAGTTATTGCACAACCTCTTAATTTAAATATTTCAGCAATTAACTTTTTATTAGTACATCATTTATTTCAAAATCTAACGCGAATAAAACAATAATTAAACCATCAAAAACCAAAAATCTACACACACATACAAACTAACAATAAAATACCTAAATTTCATAGTTAATACGAGCCATTTGCATCAACAAACAAGCGTTAAAATCGCACAAAAAGCAGGCACTCCGTGGACCGACGGATGCTGGATCGTATATACGCTCCCCATAATGGCGGCGCGCTCGCTCTCTCAGCAGCCGTCGGCCGTCGGACATGGCGCGAGCGAGCCGTCGGGCGACTCCCCGCACTCGCTACTCGCTCGCCTGCCACTCGCGGAAAATATTTCCCTTCGTCGAATTCAACTGAAAAATTGATACATTTCAGCGGTCGCGGCTCGTTAAAACGACGGACGACGCGCTGGCAACACTCGCGCGTGAGCAGCCCTACCGGCTTCTATTAATAAATGCCGGGCGCGGCGCGTAATGTCTATTTTTGTCACACTTCACTCGCGCGCGAGAGAGAGTTGCGTTCACGCAGCCTCTCTCTCTCTCTCTCTCTCTCTCTCTCTCTCCTCGTGTGTAACTACTCGAAAATTAATCACTTGCTCTGTGTCCTACGCTCTAACGAGTTTCCCATTATTTATTTTCTATCTTGCATCAGAGCGCGCGATGTCCGGCTTTGAAAATCAACTAACACGGGGGGCGTACGTGCGTAGCGAGCGCGCCTTTCTCTCACTCTCCGCGTCCGTCTCGAGGCGCGAATTTTTTGCACGATTAAATAAGGTAAATCGCGCCGAGTGTCGGGAAATCTGAGGTTGAGGGGGAGAGAGGGAGAAGATATGCGCGTTTGCGGTTTTTCTATAAGTGATTGGACGATTGGCGACTGGTAGCACGAAGCGAGAGAGGTTCATTTCGTCGGGTTTAATGGTCGACTTGGGCCGCGAGAAAAATTGCAGTTGTTTTTTGTACAGCTTTTTGTGCGGTGTTGCATTATTTAAAATGGACGTAATATGGTAGCTAGCTGAATCCAGTAAGTGGTGTATATATAATGTTGCCTGTTGGTTTCGTTGCGAAAGGATTGGAACCCCTTCTGTTATAATATAAAAAGGAAATTTAGCTATTTAATGTGTTCAGCTAAAGAATCTCTTATTAAAATTTCACTTTTATATTTATTATAAAGCTTTTTATCGTCAGGATAGGATACAAAAATACCAATATTTTACATCATAAAAATGTCTTCAATAACTATTGTTTTAGTAGACCATTTAACGCTAACGTAACGAAACTTCCATCAATTCAAACTGTTTGAAAGAAAATCATTTTAATTTATTCTAATACAAAGAATATTTTTCTCAAAATGAGTATAATTCTATTATATTTGAAAACCTTCCACTTTATATTCTTATACACTTTATTACACCTATGTAATAAGGTACGCCAATACCAAAGAGAGCAAAATATGCAAACTGCACAAGATCGTCAAAGATGGCATATCTCTGTTATAGTTTTACACACTTTTTGCGCAAGAAAAAAATTTCCTCGTTGATGGTTCTATCAAGCTCGAACGTTTTCGTCGATGATCGAGCTGAAAAACCGTGTTCCTTAAAGAGACGCGACGATCAAAAAGGAGAAAGTATATACTTATTACCCTTAAAAAGGCAATACCCGACGTGCACACGTCGCTTCGATATACCACATGTACGCGCACTCACGAACGAATCGCTCTCTAGTGCCCGAGAGAGGGAGAGAACGAAAGAGAGAGAGATGGAAATTTCCATGCCAACCGATGATCTCATCCTTATCCTCTTTAAGCTTTATTGCCATCGATTACGATCGCAATCTGCGAATTATCTCGTTCCGGTATTTTACATATAAACACCAGTATTAGAACAAAATCGACGACGGACGTATATGTATATGTGCGAGTAGCTATATTCCGGCCAGAGAGATATAAGTAGTTCGTGTACGCGCAGGTGCGACGACGTGCTATACGGCAAGAGAGAGAGAGAGAAAAAAAATGCAAAACGTGCGAATAATTGACGTGACGCGGCGCGAGCGGTTATGTGCGTATATACGCGTGCGCGTGCAACCTTTACTTTTGCGCTCTTCTCGCCGTGCTATGTAATCAGTCGATAACTCAATAAAGGCCTTCCTCCGTCGTTTTTAGACGAGTGAAGACACTCGGGGCTGATGGAACGTTTATATAAATGAAGAGTTTGCTTGCATAAATGAAGTAATTGTACGGGAAAAAGTTTATATTATACTTGTCGTTTGACGGTGTCGAAGCCAAATGGAGTGACATTATACAGTAATTGCGTGTCGTGTGGCTCATAATAACAAATGAGCTCGACGTTCTAATATTTTTTTCCAAGTTTTAAATTGTTTTAGAGAATATTCTTGTATATAACTATAATTTATACAAAATTATATGTCGAAGCTATTTTCACTAAACTAAAAATAAAAGAATCTACAAGTAAAGTCGACACGCTATTTAAATATAAACAATAACAAAGTTTATCTCTACATACTTTTGTATTTCTGTTATTTCGTAACTTCAAATCGAAGTTTATTTCTGTAAACTCTTGTGAATTATTTCCATACCGTAAATGTTTGATGAACTTGGGAAAGGACAAATGACATATCGCTGACTCAGAAAGCCGTTCGTCGGAATCCCGACAAACCAAATAAGTAACTCATATTTAGTAAATGGGCAACCGATTGAGAAATCGATCGAGGCGAACGCGCCAGCCCTTTTTCAACGAATCATTCTTGAATTTTTCAAGAGTCCGATTCTCCCACGTCGATAGCACCTCGCGCTTCCACACACACACACACACAACACACACATTTACACACACTCACGCGTATACACATTCAGAACTCTCCGCCATTCTACCTTTCAGCGGCGTGCTCGGTAGCGCGAGCGCGAGGCTTGCGTTTTTCTGGCCTTAAAAAATGCCCCGACATTTATTAAGGCCGCGCTACCGCACCACTGCGCGTATATGCGCTCTCTTTCTCTCTCTCTCTCTCTCTCTCTCGTTGTGTTTCGACGGAACGGCGCCGCGACGCTGCTACTGCTGCTGTCGTCGTTCGCGTGCGTTATATACGAAAAGTGAAATATTCCCGTCGTATTTTCCTGCGCGCTCGCGAGCTCGCGACAAATGAGTCTTGCTGCTCGTGACAGCCGTGTGCTCGCGCGCGTGGCGTGAGCCGAAAATAGCGCGCGCGAATTCGGCGCCTTTTTTTCCTCCTTCGGGCGCATATCAATCGGCACGTGTGTGCATATATAAATGTTTGTGTGCGAGAGAGCTTGTTTTATCATTTCCCAGTGTCGATGAATCAAACATTACCCCGCTTACGGATGGACGAGTGAGCGATGCAAATGGACGAGTCGTTACGGCGCCTCCTATACCTCGGCACTTTTGTTTTCGAAGATTCAACAACTTACTTTCTCCGCGTGCGCGCATTGAGTGTGTCACGTTCATTTGACTTTCGATGGGTTGGGTTATCGGACCGATCGTATAGAAAGTAGACGAATTTTTATTATTCTTCGATTCTAGCTCGCATTGCGAAGCAACGAAGTCTTTCCTTTTGTCGTTCAGCGTAATATTGTAATAATAAATTAGATCAAAATCAAATATTTAAGAAAATTATTAATAAAAATAAATTTATTTGTAGTTTTCATATAAGAGGAAAAAGAACGAATATATCAAGGAATTTCATATTTTCAAAAGCTGCACTTATAATAGAATATCATCTGCGATATTTCAGAAAACTCGTCAAATTACCAAAATAAGTAATAAAATTTAATTAAATCCATACACGGCTTATCGTTCGAGAATGCATTTTCCCCTGCGCATCCATCCCGTGCGCACACTTATACCCGCAATCAGCGGCGATATTGCCCGAGTCCTTTCCCCTTGGCTTCGCTCTCGAGTATCATCTCCGAGAGCCTATTAAACCCCTAACCGTCCGCGGCTCGCCGCTTCCACCGCCGACGCGGCCGCTGCCGCGCGCGCACGTATAACTACCGATCTAAGTACGTACTAACTGCCGGTTATCGTCCTCACTCTCGCCACGGCGCTCGGCATTAATCATCGAAAAAACATCTCTCCCTACCATACTACTACGCTGGCTATCGACCTGCAGAAATTCTCGCAAACAGAAGTAAAAGCCAGCAGCCGGGGTATAAGAAGTAGCCGCGGGAGAGAGAGCGAGAGAGCTTCTCCTCGCTTGTTAAGACAGCGACACTCGAGATAGCAGAGAGAGAGAGAGGCGCACGCAGCAAAAGGAGCAGCACGAGAGGAGAAAAGTTGCACGGCAGGTCGTACTACACGTCTCTCGCGCGCGTGAGTGCTATCGTCGTCCCTGGCTGCTGCAGCGCATGCAATTTTGCAAGGGGGGAAGAGAGGCAGAGAGGACGCGAAGTAACAAGACGCGGGAATAATATGTTCCGCGTGCGCGCAGGTCGCGCGCGACACGCCAACGCGAGCGCGCCTGAGTCTAGAGGTATATAAAGACAAGTCCTATATATACGCAGGTATATATGTATTATGCGTGCGTGTGCTGCGGATTTAGGAGAGGACGCGACGTTGATTTGTTATTCGACAATCGGAAGGTTGCGCGCGCATATATAGCTATGCGTGTGACGGTATAAGAGTTCGGGAGGATGAATTGCCCGAGTCTGGTGCACGTATGCGCGCGCGAGCGCGGGCGCGAAGATTGATTTCGTTCTGGATTCGTAGCGATGGTCGCCCGCTATGTTTATTACTGCGGAGGGGAGGGATTGTTAATTCTCAATTTGGGACTAGATTAATCAATTTTTACTTGTGACGCGTGTTGTTCGTCTAATGGCATTCTTGTTGGACACATGAGCTTGTTAACATTTTCATGCGCGTTGGACGATGCGGTTGTATAGCAATGAATCGTTGCAAAGTATATGTTTGTACTATATAAGATAGTTTAATATTTGTGTCTATAACACGGTGTATGTATTTTTCAGTTTTAATAAAACATGAATGATGTATGACTGACTTTTCGTTCTAAAATGGATGAGATGCTTTACTCTAGATTAGAATATTGCAACTTATACTGTACCAATTATTTAAATTTTTTTAAACAACGTGAAATACGTGCTACATATCCACCACTGCTATAAATATAAACCTGAAATATAGCAAACAGCATCAGAAAAGAACGCACATTCTACAAAGTTTCACGATTCGCTACCTTGCCGCATATTTCAAAGACATCCCCGCCGCATATATCGCTCTTACATACTTCACTCGTAAAATAAACTAATTAAAAGCAAACATCGAATCCAACTCTCCCAACCAATACACATATATAAAAGCTCGTGGAAAAAATCCTCAGCGCGCGCATTTCTCATCTTCTAAAAATCACTAACCATCTGCTCTCGCACTACACACACCTTGCTGCCTACTCTCATGCCGCGCGCGTGAAATAACGCGTGCGAGCACGCACCACTGGCTCTGGCTCGCGAGAGAAAAACCGCTGCATGCTGCTGCTGGTGCAAGGAAAATAAGTAGATTAAATATCCGAAAGAAAACGAAAAAGGCCACGTACACAGGCAGAGCAGCCGCATCGAGAAAGGTGAGAACGCGCACGTGTGCAGCGCGAGAGTAAAGCGACGGAGATAGCGAGGCCTGGATCCGCTCACAGCAGGTCCATGCTGCAGGACCGGTCGTCGCCGCCGCCATAGCACAGCGGCTAGCTGGATTCTGGTCTGGCCGCTATATAGCAGGGGAAGAGATGGATCATCCATCGCGGCGGCAATGAATCATGAGAGAGAGGCACTAGTCCACCGGCGCGCTGTGTATAGATGCCCCGGCCGGCCAAGCGCGTGTACACGAGAGAGCGAGAGGGAGCAACAAAATTCAGCCGCGAGATAGAATCCGAGAGCGAGAGAGAGAGGCTGATAGCGTATACGAGGGTGGATATCGTATAGGGTGGGTATGTGTGTGTGTGTAGAGGGAGGCTTCCGGAAGCCCGGCCTTCCGGCGCAACGCGGCGCGGCGTTTTTCCATTTTTCAAAAATAAAACCGACCGCAGAGAGCGAGAGAGCGAGTGCCGCCGGCTCATTGTTTGGTTTGTCAGCCGACTCTTTCTTTCCGTCTCTCCCGCTCTCGCGTCCTCAACTTCTTTTTTCCGCCCGCGCGTCTATGTGCGTGTGTGTGCAAGGGAGAGAGGGAGAAAAAGATCGCGCGCGGGGGAGTGCGCGAGCGACCGGGAGTATAGCGGAATAGGGTGGAAATTGCCGAGGGGTCGCGAAAGCGTCTGTCTGTCTATGTGTGTGCGCGTGTTTGTGTGCGAAAGCGAAAGAAAAACATTTCTCGATCCGGCAATAACTCGCCGAGTGTGTTTTTCGGATCGTCGATGCGTCATTTTTTTGCGGATGCCGGCAAGAGAGAGAGTCTGTTGTGCGTTCGTGTACATTACACGTACACGCGCCTACACGCGAAGGGAGGATTCGCTCAGGCCTATAAGAGTATTCGTATAAATGTATACGTTTGGAAGAGTGTGTGTGTGTGTGTGCTTTCCGTTATTTCGATGGAGATGACTGCGTTGCGCGCGTGGTAAATATTGAAAAGGAAGGATTTCGCAATGTTTCGCTAATGCGGAGGAGCGATGTCTCTCATTTTTTTTTACTGTATAGGATTGGAACATTTATTTTTTATGATGTTGGAGAATACTGAAGGTGTTTGTTATAATAAATTAGAATTATGATTGAAGTGTTATATTCTTGAAGCAATTTTTCCTTGATATTTTTAGTTTGATTTATTTATATGATTTATAAAATGTGCGCAGATTTCTACAAAAAAAAATACTAAATTTATAATTATGTTTAGAAAAATTTAACATATGTTAACTAATGCTTTTTCATAAACATTCGCATAAGAATACGATAAAACCGCAACCCCACCACTACAAGTAGAATAAAAACAAAAATATCAAAAACGAAAATTCACGCCAACGACATCATCAAAGACCATCATCCAGCATGCAACGCATACGCTGCCAAAAAAAATGTAATGTGCGCGTAATGTGTGTGTGTGTGACCTAGGAATGAAACGTCACCATTAGAGCCGTTCTCACGTTCCACGCGCAGAGCTATACTAACGACAAAATGGAGGGTAGCCCCGCGCTATAGCGCGCGCCCGAGATAGAGCCTGTTATGTACGCGCGAAGGGAAAGACGACGAATCATCGTGATGACGTGTACGTCGAGCGCGAGACGAGAGCTCGTTCGTGTTTTGGCAGAAAGGGGGGTAATTAACCCTCGGAATGCTTCATCAGTCAGGAAGAAGAAGACGACGACGACGACGACACCCCTCGTCGGGCTAGCGCAAGGGCGAAGCTACCTGTCGTCTCTTCATTAAAATTATATGACTTTATGTTATTATTAGACGGCTGCGTATTAGTGGTAATTGAATTAAAAAACCATGTTTGAATGTGTAGCATAAAATTTATAAAAAATTTTGAATGTAACTTTATATACATTTTTATATAATTTTTCTATTAAATTATAATTCAGCCAAATCTCAAAATTTCTTATTTACAAAA
>JAPYZP010000264.1:3721-32816 GCA_030522985.1 Torymus sinensis | reverse complement strand
ATCCAAACACATGTTCCAAAGTTTAAGCCGACTCCGTGATCCGGAAGCCTGAGGCTCTCCTAGTTAGTTCGTAAATATTCACTTTTTTTAAATTAATCTATCAATGTATAAATTTACTTTAATATAACGTTAACTGGTATTTTGAGTACTTGAATTGTCGTTAGATACAGGAACAAACTTTTGGAACGGGAAAATCTAGTTTTGTGATTTACCTTGATTCGATAGAAAAGAAGATCGTGCACACTAATCACAACGTCCCGCGGCTGAAAGAGTTGCGAAACCAATATCGGATGTTTTCGGAGTCAGTCTCTTAAATAGAGTATGCCGATATATCCAATCTTCGATCTTGATTTCCAAATGCCAATCTTATCAGAACCTCATTTAGGTTCGGGGCTCGGCATGCGACGTTGATTATAAAATTCAAATCAATCTTGGATTGGGAGAATTTTCATCACATCGGACCAAGAAGAGTCAGGCGTATTAAAGTATTGAGGTGAGGCGCTTATTGCGTCTGTCGATTCTCGTTAAGTTCAGATAACGTGTAATAAATAATGATATCAAGTAAACTAGTGTTTGCTATTTACAATCGTACATTATAAACATCTAAATAGTTCTATTCGAAAGATTTATAAAAAATTATTGTAACTTATAAGTCCCCGCTCCCGATGTGTTTACAGATTATTTCTCAATTGTCTTTTTTAATTAATATCGCAAGAGTATAGGTGGAGTCTGAGATTTTTTCTATCGCTATATCAAACACGTGCGTCCCTATTTTCCTAAAGCTGTAAGTAGGTATGTATACGTAGATCTACTAAGATGAAAAATGTGAGTGAAGAATAATATACCTTTAAATAAAATTATCAGCACTTTTCAAAGAGATTTTCAATTAGTTGAATAGTTGAAACATTCTCTATACTTATTGCATCAGTTTTTATATAGACATAGAGACTATTGTTTACTCAATGTAACAAGCGCTTTTAAGTATCACTTTTTATGCTTTTCCAATTTCAACAATAAATCTATGGTATCTAAATGATATATTTTGGTAGGGTACTTGTTAATAATGGATGATTAACTGCCTTAAATATTTATTTTTTGAACACGTGCATGAAACGGGGCTTTTTTCATGCCTAAAAGTCGGATAAAAAATCGCGCATTCCAAGCGTGATTTGGGAAAGAATGAAAATAGTATATTTCGATACTAGTGTTTGAAAGTGATTTTATGCTCGTGTAAAGCGAGGTTGAAAAGGTGACACGACGTGTACAACACTTGATTTAGCACAAGCATTTTTATTCAAGCGTATGGAAATCGAGCTTTGCGCACGGAGTGTCGCAAAATCCATTTTTTCCCACTACAACGAGTCTTATTGAATTTGTTCTTTTAGTCTCAAATTTATAAATTTGATGGGTTATTGGCCTGTTTAGATGGTTATAGATAACTTTTAAAGTTTTAAAGACGCACATATTTGGATTAAGCTATTCTTATTGTAACTGGGTTGTGCGCGACTCTAAATGCATGATCCCCTACCCAACTTTTATGCATATAAAAAGACCCGCGTTAAAAAAATACGGTGTGTAACACGGGAAGAACAGCTATTTCAGACCTTTAAGAAAATCATTGTTACTTATTTTATCCATTTAGAATAAATACTTTAACATAAAACGAAATATGCATAATAATAAAAATAGTTTGAGATAATATTAACTTTATCATAGAAAAATTATGCTAATCAGTTCTGACAACGTTAAATTACTAAGATAAACGTTTACTATTTCTATTAGTCTCTTATTAATTTCCTCTGTGATCATATACTGATGATTTTTAATAATGTATTGCATTAGTAATGATCCTATAGTACTTGCTATTCTTGAAACGACTTCATTATTATATAAGCCAGTTATAACAAGCTGTAAAAAATATATTTTTTCATTATTTAATAGTTTATTAGTTATTACTTCATCAATGTTTTAAATTTTAACAACTTGCCTTAACTGCATCAACACTGAATCGTGTAGATAAATGTTTAACAAACATTTGGTTTGTAATTGGTTGAAATGCCAATGTCATATTAACATCCATAGTTAAATTTGTCATTTTTAATCTATAATAGATTAAATTACGAGATAATATGTCATAAAAATAGTTCGTTTCCTTTACTTCTAAAAAAAAATAATAATGAATGCTCACCTACCATCACCTTTTCCATACATAGGAAGCTTTTTGAATCTCGTTAATTCAGCATCAAAACTATAAAAACTTTTTGCTTTTACATTTGACCACATCATATTAAGCCTAATTTCTAAATCTGATGTTTTGAAATCAACAGTATCGATATTATAATCTGACAAACCATCAATTCTCACATCAACAAAATTACCTGTGATACTGATAAATACAATACATTACAATTGTTAATTAAAATAAAGATTAAATACTTATAGTATCTTCAAAAACAAAAAAATGATTACCTTATAGCATCATTAAGGAAAGCAACTTTTTGATATTCAATTTCAAGTGGATCCAGAGTAGGAATTTCTAAGCTTTCATTTCCCGTTTTTAACATCGGTTTTAAACTATTCAAAAACGATTTGAGTCTATTGTTATATATAGCACTAGCTAGTTCATAAACTATATTATAACATTTAATTATTATAAAACATTTTGGCAAATGTATAGTTATTATTATAAATTATTATAATTATAATACTCACAAATATTTGCCTTTAATATTCCAACCGTAGTTTCAACAAATATTGCAATCAACAGAATGTAAAACAAGCACTTCATTTTTTATAACTTATATATTAGTTCAAATCGTGAAAACAGTAATTTTTTTGTAATAACTAAAAATACTCTATTTAAACTAACTTGTCTGAATACATAAGAAAATAAAAAATACTTCTAAACTCTCTAAAGATAGTTTTCTAAATAAGCCATAGGGAAAATGCATAGAGATTGGGTCTTTTATCTTATCAATAGTAATCTTGGGAAAATAAGAAAATAGACAGTTATATTTATAGAGGTTTTAATCAGGGATAACATTGTTCTTTAGACAAATTTTATAATATTTTGTGATTTAAATGTTATTCTTTAATCGATTTTTTTGTCAAATTTATGTTTAAAAAAATGACAATAATTTCATGTGTTTATGTACATTTACTAATAAAAAAATATGGTGATTCATTATTTTTATGACCAATTATAAAAATCTTTCTTAAATTTAGTTGTAATTATTGCAATTATTATACAGAAACGAAATGTAAATAGAAAAAAAACTCTACTGTCATTATAAATGTATGTTATAGGAAGTGACAATCTATACAAAAAATTTTAATTAAAAAATTCTTGTAATTAATATGTACAAAATTTTATTTAATATATAATTAATATAATTAATATAAGTCTAAGAAAAATACTTATATTTAAGCCTTTAAATCTTTAGGGACATTTACAGGTTTAAACTTAACATTAACTCCTTCATTTTTCAGCTTTTCTTCCAAATCAGCAAGCTGTCTTAACGACCTCCTCACATTTTTTCTATAATTTTTTACACTGATAGGGCTTTCATTCCTTTTTAGTTCCTTTATGCGATTTGTGAGTGTTGGGTATATATTTACTGTCCATGGTTTTCCAGCAAAGAAACCATAGTGTTGTTTTTCTGGTGGAATATAAGTAGCTATAAAAAGAAATAATAATTTAATAAATGTAAATGATGACATTGAAAAATATTTCTTGTTAATTTGTTTGAAAAAAATTACTTTTTAAAAGTCTGCCACACATCAAATAATTATTCATTGTTTCAGCAGCAATCTTAGCTACATCTACATTCTCAAATTCAACATAACCATAGCCTCGACTTTTTCCAGTCTAGAAATAAATACATTAACAGATAAATAAATGATAAATATAAAAGTTGTTATTATTACTAAGAATATTTATAATTTGATTGTTATTGTTTTAGTTACTTGAGTTAACGTACTTTTTTTGAACGTGCTACTCTTACTCTAGTAACTTTTCCAAATTGTTCAAAATATTCTTTCATTTCAGATTCAAAAAATCCATAGGGAATGTGTCCAATATACACAACACCTCGTGATGATCTAAATCGTATTTCGTCTTCATTATTCTCTGCAGAAGTTTTTTTCAAATCTTTCTTCTTAATAACATCTTTACTCTTTTTTTTGATTACTTCTTTATCTTTTTTCTTTATAACTTCTTTGTCTTTTTTCTGAAATAATATTTATAATTAGAATTCACTTAATTTTAAAAATTAAAGTAAAATTTCTTTCATATTTAGAAGGGAATTCAAATAAAATTACACATACAAAACAAATATAAGTAAAATATTTTGAACCTCTAATCGTATAAAAAAAGTACTAGCTTCATTTTTATCGAATTGTTTATAGTAAATAATATTAATTCTTCGATACATTTTTAGTTGCTTTGCAAAAAGAATAAAAGCATGTACAAATATAGGTTATGTTATAAAATATGACTTACCTTAATTAATTGCTTCACATTACTGACTGCTTTACTCAGCGCAGACGTCTTTTGGGGTTTTACTTTCTTAACCTTCATTTTGCAACCTGATTTTTTTCAGTAAGAAACAAAATAATGTACTTAAAATATTTTAACGTATGCGACTATAGGCGCACGTGTAAACAGTAAATTAGACTACAGAAAGTCGTTGAACAGTTATTCAGCAATAGTAGCGACACCTATATACAATATAACTTGAGGTAATTTTTCAGAAAACTGCAGAAATTCTTATTGGTGAAGTCGGTAAGTTGTGATTAATTTTATCGACAATCGATACAAATACAATGAAAAATTTTGAATAATATACTTATCTCCTGTCCTGACTGCTAATCCACATTGGCAGTTAAAAAAATGTTTTGTTAAAATAATATTTCAGATCATGACATTCATGACTGAAAGTCTACAAAATTTACTTAAAATTTTATGAAGCGGAATTTTATTCTATATTGAAAAATCTCTCGACTGTTGATAAATTAATAATAGATAGAAAAGTAACAACAATTATTTTTGAGTGGCTTGAAAAGTTAATTTTATTAATCATAACATTTAGCAAAACTGCGTATAACAATAGAAATGAATATTTATAAAAATTTTTTTTTTAACTTTTTCAATGAAGAATAATTATATAGATAATTTTTTTTTTAATTTTTATATTGAATTAAATGATAAAATCACACAATACGAAAAACAATTTCATATATTTATACATTACACAATTAATTTCAAAACAAGAGTAATTGGTTCATGCATTGATCAAACATAGGGAGGATCTTGCTGAACTTTCTCATATAAGTATGATAATGATAAAATTAGGTCGGGAATTATTTATGTTATTAATATTGGCAGTATCTACAAATTTATTCAGACATGATATTTACATTTTGGTACAAATTTTCTTTATTATATAACATGGAAAGAAATTATAATTCTTCTAATATTTTAATTGAATAAAAGATGAATTGTTATAATGTGTATTGTGTACAAATTTCATGATTGGTGTACAAATTTTTCCAGAAAATTTGTTAAAAATAATTGTATGCAACGTACATTTACCAACTTGTTTTATGTAAATAAAATAAAAAAAATTCAGCAAGATAAATTTATAAATCAGGTAAAAATCTTCCTAAAACTTTTATATTTAGTACAAAAATCTTTGTACATATAAGCTTGCAAATTTTATAAACAAAAACAGTTTTCGCATTCGTACCTATTAATATTATGCTTCGCTTTACGTGTTACAGTCAGCTGTCTTGTACCTAAAGTGAGTACAATGATTACTGTTTCAGAGTCGTAAATGCGTCTTATCGCCTCTGAATTGGTATCAAATATATTATCCACAATTTGATTGGACTACTCGTAATTAGTTATTATTTATCATTCGCGTATGAACCTATAATTCACACTAGGAGATGAATTTCAGTAAAGAATTTGCATATGCCATTGGCCTCACATTCGGATGTGGCTAAAAATACATAATCAATTCGTTAAAATATTGCTATTGAAAAACTAAAAATAATTAAAATTAGGATTCTTACCACAGCTTCATATGAAGTGAATTTAGGTATCATATCTTTGCCATTTAGTGTGATGAAGGCACCTTGATTACCCATTGTATCACTGAAAAGTTATTACAATTAATAATTATTTTTAAAAATCAAGGCATGAATAACACATATGCATTAATGATTCATAATTTCTTATACAAATGAGTTATCCTACATTAATGCAAGTGTAATTTTGTATAAATAACTGCGTCATTATGTTTGGATAACAGTAATTACTTACCAATAATTTGGAGCAGAGAAAACTGTTATACATTTTCCATCATGCCCAATTTCATATCCATCTTGTTTCACCTCATGACTCCTAACAACATAGTCGAGGTTATTGAGTTGTAGAAATTTGTGCGTGACATCAGGTCCGAATTGAACACCAACACCTCTTTTACTAGGTGCTCTGCCTGGTTGTGGCTGTGGATCTGACCATAATAACTCACACATAGGTCCCTCATCTGGTGGCTGTCTGTTTCTATCAATTTCTCTAATCTCTTTCAAAGTAACGTCATCTCTAGAGAATAATCCTCCATGCATTACCTACAGAACAAAAATTGTATAAAGATTATATTTTGATTAGAACAAGAAATATAACAAATCATTAATGCAGGAGTAATGAAGTAAAAATAATAAATACATACAAGAACTCTTCCATTAAGGCAGTGGGCTAATGGCAACCAGTTGTACACTTCTGTAAATAACTCAGCCATTTGTGCAGTATACTTTGCTTTGACCTCTCCTTCAAATCCATACATATGATTCATTGTTGCAGACTCATGATTACCTGAGAAAAAATGTAAATAATTAACATAAAATTTTTGTTCTCTAATATACATAAATTATGAATTAAAATATTAATTACCCCTAGACATGAAAAAGTGATTTGGATACAGTAATTTAAAGCCAAACAACGTGAATATACATTCTACAGAGAAAGAACCTCTGTCAACAAAATCTCCATTAAATAACTAGATTATTATTAAGAAAAATTGTATTATATATTTCAAATTTGTATATTGTAGTATTGTTATTTTTAAAATTAAATAAGCTTATATAAAAGGATACATAAGGGTTTGTTTCTGAAGGTAAACCATTAAGTTCAAAAATGTTTAGTAAATCATAATATTGGCCATGAACATCACCACAAATTGTGAACTTATTTTCATCTGGAACTGGGATGTCAACCAAACTTGGCTGTGCCATAAAAAGAGCCTTAACATCAAGTAGAATTTTGTAAGCATATTTTCTATGAAGCTTCTTCTCATTTTTGTACCAGTCTATTAAATCCTTCATGAATTTCAGTGTAACTTTATCATCTTCCAATTTTGGTCCTGTATATTCATCTTCAATGGCTGGAATAAAAAAATTATAAAAATTAAATAATTTTGAATTTCCAAAACTTTTACTCCAAAATGAATGAAATTCAGGAAATAATAAGACTTACTCATAACTTCTAAATTAATTGAATCTGCTATACTTTTCTTGTTCTCTTCAACGGCAATGGCTTTTTCAAAAGCTAGTTTTTTTACAATTTTATTACATTCTGTAAACTTTGACTTGGCATCCTTATCGCTTGGTCTGGCCTTCATAACTGCCTCATAGTCCTTGAGGGCAAGTTTGAACTTTCCTAAGGACATATTGGATGCTGCCCTCCGATAGTAGCCCTTGACATAATTTCTGTCTAGCTCTATTGCCTTGGAAGCATCGGTCAATGCATAGCCAAAACATTCTGTCTTTAAGTAGGCAAAACTCCTGTTGCCGTAGTAAATTGCTATCAGTGGGTTCAGCTCAATAGCTTTGGTGTACAGCGCAATAGCCCCGTCGTAATTCTGATCTGCAAAGAGAAATAAACAAGGGGTCTAGCTTTAGTCCTAAGCAAAAAAGGAGCAACGCGACGGTTCATGATAACCTTAATAGCGTCGATTGACTATCATCGACGACACTGTACAACGCGGGAGAAATTCACGACGTCGTACGGCGACCGCGATCGGAAACCGACGATTCTATACGCCGATATGCGAGATCATGTCAGAGAGATCGCGAAGATCCCCCCCTATAATCAAGGATCCCGCGCGAGTTGAAAAGTTTGGTTAAGGTGCGGGCACTACACGTGATCGATTCGCACGCATCATACACATAGGATCGCGATACACACACGGCGATCGGCCTCTCAATCGGCTCAAATTTGAAAAATCATCATCCCGCTCGATGACATAACGGGAGAGCGAGTACTAGCCAGTTCTACGCGCGGATTACTATAAGCCATATACACGCTACTACTACACATAGTCGTCACACGTACGGTTGAAGAGCTCGTTGGCCTTCTCCTTGAGCTTCTCCGCCTGGGCGACGTCCTCGGGCGAGGGAACTCTCGGGGCCTCGGCAGCGTCGGCCGCAGCATTGTCGCTCATCCTCGTCGACGAGTCGTGATGATGCCCTGCCGGTATGTCCTTAGGTCGTAGGAGAGGAGTCGTCTCTCGCAGAGCGGGATGCCTCACTCGCACGCGCCTCGAGTCACGCCGCCGGACCGGGAGACCGGAGTGAATTAGGCATTAAATACTAGCGCCCGCGCGTGAGGGAGAGAGAGAGGGACACGGTGAGTCTGCGAGTATAGCTCTCTTCTATGCACACACCAACGCACGCACACTCCTCTCGGTCCTCCCCGCGCGCGCGCTTGAGCTGCGATGCCGCCGCCGTGCGGTGCCTCCACGGGAGAGAACGTCCACACACACACACGGAGTACTTTTGCTCACGCTATTCTATTCTCTATTTCGCTCCGTCTCTCTCTTTACAAACGTGCCTATTAAGCGAGCGCTTGCGGCACCAGCAACGGCACACAGGGTATGTTCTGCTATTTGGCTGTCTCTCTCTGTCTTACTCTTCTCCTATAATCGTCTCATGTGTGCGAGTCCCCACCACCGGACGAACTACTACAACGACGGTACAACGGCAGCGTGCTCAGACTGTATCCAAATAGATATACTTCTAGCGTAAATCGCGCGCGCGGTTCGGCTTCCCATCAGCGCACATATATATCACTGACCCCCGCAAATTAAACTCTCGAATCGAAAATTCACGACGATCGAGAGTCTCGGCCTTCTTTCCATTTTCTATCGAAAAGTCGAACTCTATTCGCGATATGCATGTATCGCGGATTTGTTTACAGAGAGAAGTGATAACACTTTCGGAGCATCGGAGCAAATCGGGGGGTGGCGGCCGGCGGGGAACGTGTTGCAACAAGATTCAGGAAGAGCGCCCAATACTTGCATTACCGAGGATAATGCACTGAGTTGGAGTGTAAGTATATGCTGCTAGTCATTCTGTATTTGAGAATACAGTTGGATGTAAAGATGTACCGGTGACGCAAGATTGTATTTTTTAAGAAAAATTTACAATATGTCAATCATTACGACTTGCAAAGTATTAACTAAATCTGATGAAAATGAAAACGAAGAACTTGCACTTTACACAGAATGGGATGATTCAAAAGCAAAAATTTTCATAATGAGAAGTGATGAGTCTCTGTTAAAGGGAGAGGTAAGATTTTTTAAATTATAGGTAAATTTTTTAAAATAATTTTTGATACAAGCTTGTACTATTTATTAATAAACAAACATCTTTTAGATACTGTTAGAAGATTTTAATAAATATGCTAAAACTTTTGACAAAACACTGGAAGCCTATCTACATGAAGCTCGAAGTATTTTATCTGGTGACAATGATGATATTGAATTTTTTCTTAAGGATAATAAATTTAGTTGGAAGAGAAAACGATGGTATCTTGGACAAATTCCTGTAACATCAGATAAACAAGTTGAGTGCCTTAGAGAATTAACTGTAATACTAATGGATGAATATTTGAAAAGTAAAAAAGAAACTGTTGAACTGAAAAAAAATCATGTAATCTTAACAAACAGATGTTCTGCTTTAGAGGAACAAATAAAAGAAATGATAATATTAAAAGACCAGATGGAACCAACAATATACAAACAATGTTCTTTGATAATTAATACAAAAAAAGCAAAAATTAGATCCTTAACAAGCATAATAAAAAAAAACCATAAAGATCCTATTTTTGATCTAACTACAGATGAAAGTGATAATGATGTTGACGTTAAAGATAAATCATCTGATCATTCTAGTCAATTGAACACACATGCTCAAAAAAGAAAAGCAATATCAGCATCAGATGAAAATAAAATAAATATCATTGGTAGAAAAAAAAGAAAACCTGAAAATAGTGACAAAATTAACAAATCTAAGAGTACTGATATCAGTAAAAACGACAATTCTACAAAACTGAAAACAAGTGGTGAAATCATTAATAAAAGTCTTAGTAAAGATATTAAAACTTCTAAAAGAGATTACGTGCCAGTTACATCAACAAGCGAAGAAATAAGTATTGATGTTTTAAAAAAAAAAAGTATTACAAGTAGTTCTGTTTGTGAAAATTTGTATCCAAAAGTTGAAATTGGGCAAAAAAACATTGAACCAGTTCCATCAACAAGCAAAGAATTTGATGCGTATACTGATACTTCTACAAAAGACACTGAACTCAATTTCACAAAAAATGCAAATCTAAATTGTAATATTGGAGAAGATGATGAAACACCAGATTTATTAGACAATGAGAGCTGTAAAAGTGATGGAGATGAAAGTGAATGTGAAGTTCAGTTACAATTTGAAGAAGAAAAATTTGATGATAGTGAGAAACAAGAATGTGCAATAATTGAAGACGATTCAGAAGAAGAAATGTTTTAGTCAGTTGGTAGAATTTAATTTTTTATCAAACTTTAATTTTTTTTTATTTTGACATTTTTTAATGTCAAATTGCTTGTTATTAAACTTTTTTTTCTTTTCTTTTTACAAATAAGGTATTTCGCATCGTTAGGTAACCAAATAGCTACAATTTATCATGTATATTGTGACATAATTTATTTTTAGGTTTAATTTATATAGTGAAAATGAAATAATTTTTATATGTTTGTAAATGATTTTTTTAATGGTTATTATGTATACACTGTAAAAATATAAAATTTTGATAAATATAATAATATATTTACAATAATTAAAATTTATTTACAATTTATTTTATTTACAATTTCAAAATAACATGCTCTTATTTTGTCAAAGATAGAGTCTCTTCAGAGTTAGATGATCCTTCTGACTCACAAATAGTTTTAACTCGTTTTAGAGCTAATCGTTTAGAATACCCTGTAATACAAATAAGTATTGATTATTAAAGTAGTGTACTGGTATTAAAAAGTAATTGCTTCAAGTAAAAACTTACTTATTGCAGGTGTTTCTAATAGTTGAGAAGTGTTTTCCAAAGAATTCAAACGATTTTCAATCCTTCGTAAAACTTTGTAATTTTCTAAATGTTCATCTTTATGAGAACAATAGGTGTAAAAAAGACTAAATACACATATTCCTAGAGATATTTTTCTTACAAACCATATACAATATACTAAATTAATTTTATCGTCATCCATATGATTTGGAATGTTATTATAGTATTGAACCAGCATTCTCTCTATAATAACATTTAAACTTAGAGTTGAGAATAAAATAACTCTTGAATTTGCTGTTTTCTTGGAAGCACTAAATAATGCAGATAATATACAACTAACTGTATAATAAATTATTGATTGAATCCATGATACTTCACTAATAATCCAATTTTGGAAAGTTTTTAAATATGCAAATATTTGGAAAAGCAATTCTTTCTGGTCTTTTACAGATTCTCTAAAATAACATTGTTTCCATCAAAATATTATATACTAAGGTATACAATTTATTTAGAATAATACTTACTGAAAGTTATAAACCATATTTGTTACTGACTTAGAAGAGCTTTGTATAACACTTTCTAGTTCTTTTCCATGATCCAAAAGTTCGTTTTGAATTTTAAGACCTTCTTTTTGGCTTTCTAGCATTGTGACTTGCATTTGTGAGGCTTCCAGTAATTGTTCTTTCATTATGGAAGATGCTTCATGCAAACTATAAGTAAATACAAAATTTCAATTCAAATTTAAAATGGTATTTATGATAAAAATATTGTATTTAATGGTAAAGACTATTTTACTGACTGTTTTATTGTATCATGTGTTTGTGCTTGCCATACTTCATGATTAAGAAAAAAACACATATGAGAAGCATAAATATAAAATTCATTGTATACACTAAATGCTCGGTCTGACATTTCATTAATACACTTTCTGTAAAAATATTCAATATTTTAGATGCTTACAAATAATTGCGATTAATTAAGTATGCTTACCTTCTATCATTTTCATTTTCTTTTAAATGACAAGTGTAAGTACTATGACCAGAATCTTCCAAAAAACAATTAGCTAAGTAAAGAGCTAAAAGTGAATGCTCATTGTCATTTAATTTATCACAACTGTTTTTTACAGCCTTTATAGCGTTGTGCCAACATGTTCCATGATATGGTATGGTTGATTTAGCTTCAAAAGGAAGATAAAATAATTGTAACAAATACTCTTATCTATTTAACTAAATTTTTTAACATTACCTTTGATTCGCATGAACTCCTTTTCACCTATATCTTTTAATGTGACATCTCCACTCCAAGCTAATGCAATTGTAAAATAGTTTAATAATAAAAACCATGACTTTTTAAATAGATAAATTCGATTAAACATTGTAAATAACATTTTAAGCTACATCATAAAAATATAAATAATAAATTAAAAACCACTTTTTATAAAATAAAAAAGATAAAACGGAGTTCATGAAGGTGCATTTTCGTCCGTTAAGTCAACAATCAACAAAGCAGTAGACGGTTGCATTTGAAGACGCTAGTTCGCAATGTTGCCAACTTGCTTAAAAGTGCACGTGTTTTTTACACGCATGTTTACGGCCTTATTCGTCAATGCGTGTTCAACAATCAACATACTAACGTAGAAGTATAAAAAGAGAATATTTTCCCGTTTAACGTTTATTATTTTAATTCTATAAAAAAACTATTTTAAAAATAAAAATGTTCCCTAAAAAAAATTTATTGGTAACGGTCTGGGAAAATTAAAAACTCAATTAGGCGGGAAATTTAAAATGCAAGGTGTAGGAATGGACTAGTCACATTTTTAATGATCTTCAAATACATATACAACGATTTTATAATTTACTCAGCATAAACTTTATTGGAATGACATAATCGCATTTGAAGAACAAATAATAGAAACATTTTAGGTCTTCCTTGGAATAGTTTTAATGTAAATCTCGTCACTGCGCATTCACTCTTACATAAAATTGAGAAATATTTATTCGATGACTCGATATAAAAGCATTTAGAAGAAATCTTAACGTCGTTTCGCCAAGTTTTATTCAGTCTCGATGGGACATTTTTTCAACGAATCAAGTACACCGCTTTGACTTTTTTCGTTGTCACCATCCGTTTCCACATCATATTCATATCATCTCGTATTCTCGTCTAGTGGAATGAACTAAAACCATCACTCCCGCTGCTTGGCCGCTATACAGTTTAAGTGACGATTTATTTTATTCTCTCTTTTTTCTTTTTAATGGTACAAATAACGATTCATGATTATCCGCTACGATGACACGCTAGATCCTTGATGTTCTGAAGTTGAAGAGTTGGACTGCTGCTATACTATGGTGCTGCTACTCTCTGCTGGACTCACAACACGGAGGGTAGTTCCGACTTGATTAATTCCAGGCTGAATTAAATAAGAAGAAGAATATTTAAATAATGTAACGAAATTTTCTTTTTTTAAAGCTGGAAACTGTAAAGTCTAAGTCATATTTAGGATTTTTCATATTAGACAAGTTTTTAAAAATTTTGAAGTTTTGATTACTTTTAATAAGTATTTATATGTATAGATACAAATTTGTTCTTAATTGTACTATTATTGGTTCTAATAAAATGATAAATTATGTACTCTAATCATTTCATTTTACTTCTAAATAAATATCAATCTTAAAAACAGAACATTTTATTAATGTATATTTTATGCATGTAGATCAATCAGTATGAATATTTAAATATAAAGGTGCAGTAACTAATGTGCTTATCTATTAGCCTGGCATCTGTGTAAAATAAATAATAAAAAAGTGCATTAACTACAGCATTCTTACGAAGCAATGTTAAATTGATTGTATAAAAAAAAATAAAGTATACGTACCATGCTAAAATCAGGAAGTTTTTCATCCAAAGTTTCTTGCATCAGCCAAAGCAACTTTTCAGTTTTACAGAAATAAATGAGTGCTTCACTTGCTTTTGTAATTAAGCGCAAGCATAATATTAATAATAAAATTTCTAGAGCTTATTGAAATCAAATGACCTAGTTAATGTGAAATAAATTTTTTGTAAAAATATCAAGTACACACGGATATAATGAAAAAAGACAAAATTATTATTATGATTTTGTATAAATCTCGTCAAATTATGTGTACAGATAATTATGAATGCTAAGATATGTAAAGCAGAAACAGTATTCGCATGTCATGTGTCTCGCATTTACCAAAAATTCAAGCAGGAAGCAAGCAAAGGTTTTTCATTCAAAGTTTTACTTTATTTTACAACAAAGACAAGTAATCGCCTTTAACAAAAGATTAAGTGTCTTATCGTCATATTTCGAAATTATGGATTAACTACATGTATCATTGCTTGTCTATAATTCTTTATCCTAAAATATTAACGCTGTACGAAGGAAATAAGGGTATAGGGTACCTGCCCTATTAAGAAACCTTACTGAATTCATTAATTTTTGAAAGATATAAGGCATAAATATATTTATAGTTTATATTAATATTTTCCGAATGCTTATTACTTTTTAAACACATGATAAAATTTTAGATCGTATACAGAACTAATTTTGTGACTAAACATGCTATTTTCACGCATATTCACGTTGTCATACAATAGTTTAGTACGTAAACACTAAAGATAATTTAAACAAAATTTTGGAAGTATAATGTTTCATCTATAACAAAACAATCATTCTGTATAAAAATCTGAGTTTGTTTTCACTTGATTCAACGCACTTTCAAGGATTCATAAAAGTATTCATTCGTTAAAAGTATTTAAAACATATACCACGATATATAGAACAATTTAATTATGAATATATCATATAAAATAAATTCGTCCACTCTTAAATGATGTTTAATTCTAAGTTTCTTTGAATGGCACATTAAATCTTCTTACTCTTCTTTCTACCACAAAAGTAAAAATAATTTTTTTAATGCAAATAAAATTTTTACAGCATTGCAAAAACAAAAAAATATAATATTTTGATGCGAGCATTTTAACAAGCTTAGTTATAATATAAAAAGAAATGAATATTCCACTTGAATAGCTTGAGTGCTTTAACTAATACTTATCGTTCGCCATTCTCTTAATTAATTTCCAATTCTTTCGTGCTTTATAACTTTTTACTCATCAAGAGCTCTGGTGCTAACAATAACGAAGAGATCGCTAAGTGATACAAAATACCCTTTATGTATCGCTCTACATTATTTAAAAAGGAATACAGGCATCTGAACATAATTCCTATAACTAGTTATGTACAAATCTTTTTATAGATTATAGACAAGTATTTTTAACTTTTCTTACTTTGAAATAATTTTTATCTTTTATTCATGCTACAATTTTACTAGATTTAAGTATTTGGTAAAACACATTCAATCAAATATGTAAATGATGTATGGATGAGCAGTATATGATAAATAAAATATTAAATAACACATGCACAATCCAATAATAAAATTGTTTACTGATTTTGTGTTAGTGTCCAAGTTATTACATTGATCCAAGAAGGTAATTTTTAATAGTTAAAATGCCATCAAATATTTGAATTATGCCTGCATCACATAGATTTTAAGTTATATTATAATTTTTTAATATTTGAAATTATATCACTTTTTTTATTTAAAATGACCATTTTTATTTAACTATTAGAACCTTATGTTTCGTTTATGGTGCTGTAAGAATAGTATAAATAATAGAAACACTATTTGTAACAGTAAAAATGCAAAAAATATAACGATTATAAAATAATTTAAAACGAAGTCTAACATAAATAAACATAAAATTTCGATTTCAAAGTAAAGAAAGTTCCCCTGTCTAAGATACAATGGAGAAAAAAAATCTACATTATGGAAAATTGGTAACAATAAGGGTTTACGATGCATCAGAGATCGTTGGGCCGTACAGATGTAACAGGATAGGAGTGACTGTGGTTGTGTGGTCTATGCAAAGTGTTGCTTATGGTAAGAGGACCTACCATGTGACCGGGTCTCGCCCAAGTATAAACGTATCCATCTTGACACGCCGTAACGAAGCAATCTTCCCTAAACACTAATTCAGTCAGTCTCTCATGCGCCAACTTTTTGCACACCAATGGCTCCAGCACAGGACATTCATCAAACCTGGGACACCAGGCAGTCCCTATCAATCTCATAGGATCATCCATCACAGAACTAACTTTCTTGCTTGTACCTAAACTGCCACCAACACTATTTAAGTTACTTCCATTTGTACTACTCCCTGTCTTGTCCGTACCACTGTTTTGCACTGCAGTACTGTTTCCTGCTGTCCCACTTGCTCTTATAGTCAGGCTAAAGTTCCTCTTATGATTATCACCTTTCCTTTCTCCAAAACCTAGTCCCCCTGCTAACCTTTGTGTTAGTGAATTCACTGTTGACACAGCAACATTTGTACTTGTACTATTGTTACTGCTATCGTTGTTACTACTGGTGTTCTCTTTAAAACTAACGTTGTTCGAGTTAGCATGTTTGCTATTGTTACTATGATGATTTGACATGGCTCCATTACCACTGCTGAAGGTCCCAGAAGAGGTAAAAATCCCTGAACCTGCAGCAGAGATTGAATTTCTTTGTTTGGGACATACTGATTGCCGTAGAACGTCTTCCGTGATATCCCATAAACAGAGTTGTGTATCTTGAGAAACACTGCCTAGTCTATAACAGGTACCACTGGATACTTTCACTTCAGAACTGCAGGAATTTCTATTTGAATGACCGCCTTGCGACGCTGTTGATAGCCTTTTGCTCTTTTCATGTACGTGGTTATGGTTGGTGTGTGGCACAGACATCTCGTCGTCGGAACCGCTGAAGTCCGCATCATGGTCTCCGTAAGATGTGGTATAAGGATCAAAGGCTACGACGCTAACCCAACTGTGATGACCCTGCCCTCTCGCAACGACTCGTTTTTCATGAAAACTCCAAATCGTGACCAGGTCATCTTCGCCGCCGACCACGACGTATCTACCATCTGGAGACCAACAAACACATAGGAATCCACCAAAGTAACTTCTTGCAGAACCTGCTAATTCCATGGTATCATAGTGGAACACTCTAAGAAATCCATCTTGGGATACAATTGCTAAATTGGAACCATCAGGGCTAAAAGCAAATTCATTTATACAGCAACCCTCAGCTCCGATTACCCATCGATATAGCGGATTCCTGGTAGATTTAGTTTTGCAGGTATGAATAGTATAACCATCTCCAGATTTAAATGGCTGATAATGTGGTGGAGTTGTGCCACACATTAGTTCTTCATTATAAAGATACAGCTGACCTGAGCTGTGGGATACTAAAAAAAGGTTGCTGGAACCAGGAACCCATTTTATACAAGTTACTTTCGTTTTGTCTATGAGCCTCTGAAACAAAAAATTTTAAATATTATTATAATTTATAATTTACAACTAATTATTTTCTTTTGACTTTTAAATTAAAAACAAAAATTATATGCTACAATGATATGTATATTTTCTAAATTGACTTGTACTTTAAAATTTTAATACAATTCAAAAGAAAATATGATTGATACATCAATGACTAAGCAATATAGCTGTATTTAATACTCAATATACAATTAAATGTCTGCACTGTGCTTTAAGCATACAAATTAATAATTTAGAAACATAATTTTTTATTGTAATGGAACAAAAAATTAAAACAAAATCAAAGATGAGTTAAAATACAAACTAAAATCATAAAATTTTACCAATAGCTGATATAATTGTAACAATTAAAAAAAAAATTTAATTTATATTAATAAAAATTTGGTCATAATTGCTATAAAAAGTAGTTTTATATATTGACTATTATTAATTTTGAGACATAAAAACAGTTGGTATTCAGAAGATTCCTTAATAGAGTACTTAATGCAGATGAAGCATACAGTGTGTTATGTAATCTTATGTCGGCTAAGCTTAATGATTTGATTGAGTTATAATTGCATTTAATCTAGATCTACAGAGTCTGGACAGTCTCAACTAATTTTTTAGACATTAAATACTAATATGTATAGTACCACAAGCTATGCAAGCTATTGTACCATTATTAGTAGTAAATTTTATCATTCTTCAAGAAGATAACATATCCATATCATAAAGATTGTATAGCTATGAATGAAAACACAAGTTAAAATTGTTTAATATAAAATTAAACTAAAACTATTTTCAAATGTGGTGTATCTGTGTGTTAAAAAAGCAATAATGAAAAATATTTTATGTTTACCTCTTCATTATACAATTTACTGAGTTCCTTTTTTATAGGGTCTATTAGTTGTATCAACCCTGTTGAAAAACCAACTAATAATGGTGCACTTTCAGCTGTTGCTGTGGTTTGATTAAAATTGTGACATGTTGGATTAGTTCCCTTGTACAATTTTTTATCCACTGGTTTGTTTAAATCCACAGCCTGAAAAATGGAAAAGGAGATAACAGTAGAGATTAAGCAGAAATAAATTTTCTGGCATTTCAGTTTCATTACTTTTGGTGTTGACATACAAAACTATAAATTATAGCAGAATATAGCTTTAGAGTAAAAAGAATAATCATAAAAATATCAAAAGAAATATCATAGAAAATCACCCTTTTAACGCCCCTGTAGACATAAACATATAGTTCTTTGCCAAAATTGAAACACATTCGGTCTCCAAGTCCCTGTGTACCAGTAGGATCAGCAGGATCGGGTAGCGTAACAAAGGAGACCCTGACGGAGGCGCTCCCCTGGCTGTTGGTGTATCCTACTCTATTTGGCCTTGAGTACTCCGACAGGGTCATGAGTTTGTAAGTTCCCTCTCTTGTGACAAACTGTGTTTTCAAATCATCTTTCCCTCCGCCGTCCAACTGTACAGCCATCTTACTACAAGCAGTGGCACGACGGAGGAGTGCATCAGATACACTCCAATCTTTTAAAATTTACCTGAAAATTTATAAATAAGCATTAGAAAATAATTTACAAATTTTTAAATATAATTTGTAGAAATATTAATAATCAATATCATAGTTGCTTTTAGCATAGATACTGTTTTGTGTATCAATACCTTTTAAAAATATCAATAGAAAAAGAACTTTTATAAATGAAGTTTTTAAACATTATCACAGGAATTGGCTCCTCAATTTTTTAAAACAATTATCAAATAATCTTACAATAGAATTTTTCACTTAATATTTTTTAATAAATTAACAGTTGATATGAATTAAAATAAAAATGATATCAGTTGTAGTCTAGGTAGTTTAACAACTTACTGATTTTAATTCATTATAGTTCAATGATCATTAATGTTTGCATGATATAAATGATTATTAATTAATTCAACAATTTTTATATCTATTACTCTATTCCAATACCCAAGCTATAACTTTGGAGACTATCTAAAAGATTCTAGAACAATGAACTAAACTCTAGCTTTGCACATTTCTCTTAAAAAAAAAAAGTTTCTTTATCGCATTGTCATTTCATCATCCAAACAAAACACACCTATCCCAGAGCAACTATAATCAAATTTCCATCTACTTCCACCATTTCACAGCTCAACAAGTACAAAAGTTTTCCCTCAAATCATCTTAATTTAGATAACTAATTGCACGTCGACGAGGCGCGCTGGCTCACAGGCGAAATTAGATTACAACAATAAATTAACAATCAACACCTATTTACCGCGGCTAAAGCTCTCCGTCGTCCCCTCCATATCGTTGCGCCTCTAACCTAACATCTAAGCAACCTCCTTAAATAATAAAACAGCGGAGAGTGCAATATTTGCCGACAGATAAAAAAAGGTGCGTCGTCTTCCGCCTGCGTGACTCCTCGCCCCTCGCGCTTCGACTCCCGGGTGACAAGCACTCTATACGGGCGTACGCCACACGGCTAAACCTAGCGGACCTACAGCACATCAGATCATCGCGCACTACTTCCCGCACACGGCGCGCCGACGATATGTGCAAGCCTCTATGCTTATGATAAAAAGGCAATTTTTTTTCTGCTCCCCCCTCGACTCGTCTCATCATCGCGCGAGCGCGTAAGCTCTGCATCATAGGCGCGTGTTTACGCGCGTGCACAGCGTTGGGGGAGAGAGAAAAAAAGCATACCGAACGTGTCCTCGTCGACGTCGTCGCGGTAAGGAAAAAAATGCTCTCTCTCTCTCTCCTCTCTCGCCTAATACTTAGACACACGCTGCTCTTTTTTGCATATGGAGATGCACGTACATAATGCGTGCGCGCTCAGCGTCGTCGTCGTCGTCGTCACTTCGCGTGCGTACAGCAAGTCGAACTCCTATGTGAAGAAAAAGCTCCGAAAAAAGTCAACGAGAGAAAGAGAGGAAAACCTACGAACTCTACAGTAGTAATTATATATAGGAAAAAAAAGTAGACAAACGGGCGACTCCTTACTATCGCACACACAGAGACACACACGCACGTCGCGTAGTCGTCGGCGTAGTCGTAGGTATATCTTTCCCGTGGCTCTGCCTCTCCCGGGGGACGACAGCCGATATATATGCGTCTGCTATCTCCTCCTGGTGCTTAGCAGCAGCGGCGGCAGCAGCGGGGGCCGCTTGCTCTAGCCGCGGTGCCCGCGGTTGTCACACTCCCCGTCACTGGCTGCAGCAGCAGCGAGCCGCCGGCGCTGTTCCTTCTCCTCCTCCGCCAGCGCCTCCGTCTCCTCCTCCCTGCTGGCGCCTCAGCAGCGGCCGCGGACTGGCATCCGCCGACGACGACGACGGCGACGAGATCCGGCGTGCCGCTCGACGACGGCGACGCTGACGACGATGATGTTGCTGATGATGATAGGCTCACGCTGCTGCGATGACGTTGGGGTCGACGGTGATGGTACGGCTGCTGATACCGTGCGCGCGTAGGCATGTATTACATCGGCCGGGGGGCTGACTCTACGCGGATGACACTTTATGGGCGCTGCGCCGCCGCGTTGACGAGTGTTGATGTTGACACGACACGATCGCTCGTCGTCGTCGCAGTCTCGTAGCCAGCACGATTTTTCGAGCAGCAGGCGCGCGCGCGCACTTCGCACGAGTGTTATATGTATATGTAATACGTATGCGCGAGCGAGAGCGAGAGAGAGGGAATTGCACACGGCGGCGGTGGCAGAGAGCGACGTATGTATACCTACGTCTTCTTCGTCGATCCTGCACACTGGCCGCCCGCTGCTCTCTGGCTCGCACTCGCTGTGTATGTGCTGCTCTCCTCGCGCCCGCGCGCACCGACACACATATACGCGCGCAGATTGATATGGGAACCGCACGCACGGATGTACTACTCTGTCTGTCTGTCTCCCTCGCGACTCTGCTCTCTTTCTCTCTCTCTCTCTCTCACTCCCTCGCATACAGAGAGCCGTGTGCGACTCTGTATACGTGCGCGCACGCGAGTAGACGACGACGACTACCGCTATATACCGCAGCGCACCGAGAGCAAGAGAGAGAGCGAGGAAACGAGAGGTGCAGTATATAGTGCACCGCGCATATACGCACGGGTTAGTGTGTCTCTTCCCCGAACCCGCGCGCGCGCGCTCTTCCGAGCTCTCTCTCTCACTCTATCCTCCTCCCTCCCCCCTCTCTCTCTCTCTCTCTCACTTGCTTACTCGACTTTTCCTTATCGCTCCGTCTCGCTCTTTCTCTATTCCACGCGTGCGCGCGCGCGGCTCGGTACATACAGGCATTAGGCGCATGTACACGCCATACGTACATACATGCATGCATTTATATATATACACATATAAGTACGATGTACATATAGCGCGTGCTCTGCTCTGCTCGAGTTTGCTTTGCTTTGCGACAGTTTGCGTACGCACACGTGCGCGCTTGGGATTACGTGTGTGCGAGTGAGCGGCCTGATGCGGGGGGCGGCGGGCGGGCTCGCAGGCAGGCGAATGTGTATATATATGTGTGCATGCGATAGCTAGCGCAGAGCTGTAAGGTCTCTCTGTGACTCTGTGTTATTGATGCGCGCGCATGTGAGAGGGTGGAGAGAGAGAGCGCGAGGAACGGGCTCTATGCAGGAAGAGAGCGAGAGCGGAATGACTACGATGCACATAGTACAGTATAGGTATATACAGGTACGCGAAAGAGAGAGCATTGCAAGCTAGACAGCTTTCCACGGTGCGGTTTTTCTCGTTTGCTCCCTCTTTTTGTGCGCGTGCGGATGTCTTTTTCGCCGTTGTCGTTTTGTCGCCGACGAGCGAGCAAGAGCCAGCCAGCGCATTTCCCCCTTTTGAGACGCTGCGAATGGTACTTGTCGCCGGGACGCTCAATGTTATTGTGTTACCACTGTTACCGTGACTCTTTGCTCCGAAAATAATGAGTACCTATTTCCGTAAATCACATTTCGGAGCAAATTTGATGTATATGATGTAGATGGCTTGAATCTAGATTTTTTTTAATTAACTTCGTTGAGAATTGCATTTATGGTCCAATTTGGTTAATAAAACGCCGGGGTATAATGTAATTTCACTTTAATTGAAAATCATTTATTGACAATTTATTTGGAGCATAAAAGATAATAATATAATTCTTACTGAAATAATTAAATACTATATCAATTCTAAATACATTTTATATTATCAAGTTATATTGGACTCACTTATGGAATTTGACATCCATATATATATAGAACTAACCATAATACATATATTATACTAAAATATATCTATATATAGCAAGACAAGATGGCGCGACTTAGCCATTAGCCCCATTTGTAGCCCAATATACAGGTTAAGCGCTAGCTAACTTGCGCCATCGTGGTTAGCTATATACATCGATACAAAAGTTCAAAAAAATACTGTTTACGAAGAATAATTTTTAACTAAAAATTAAACAAATTTTGTTGCGGTCTTAACAATCATTTTAATTTCCGTTTGTTGATGAAAGGATCATTTAAATTTCAACAATTAATATAAAGTGTGTGAATTGTACTGGCGCTCCGAAATTAGGCGTATCGTTTTACGTTTGATATTGTCTATTGTAAATTTTTATATCAAGTATGGGTCGAGATAAAAATAGTGACAGTTGCATAGTGAAAAACTGCAATAGTAGAGCTAAAAATGACATAAATTTACATTTTCACAACTTTCCGAAACCACGGAAACGTTTTATAAAACGAAAAAATTCCTTTGGAAATGTAGAAGAAATCGATCAGCTGATAGCATGGAAAATGGCTTTGAAAATAAATATTGTTACGCCAAGAATGAGAGTTTGTTCATTACATTTTAAAAAGGATGACTACATACTGCCAGGTAATTTAATGTTTTCTATGAAAAGTAAGGTTACATTAAAAAAGCTACATGCTAAATAATTTAACATGCAATTTAATTTTTGTAGATGCTCCAGGGAAAAAAATTTTAAATAAAATGGCAGTCCCATCACTCAATTTACCTTATGATAAAAACGCGAGTGACAATAATAAATTTCAACTTCAAAGACCCTTCATAATATCCTTGAAAATTGAAAATTTAGTACAGAAAGTTAATAATCAAGAAGATAATGTTATTCAAGAGGAAATTATAAGTACATATGAAGTTAAAAATGAAGAAGAGAGTATTGTTAAGGAGGAACCAATGGAACCATGCATAATTGAAGATGAAGTACATTTATCAAATCAAGCTGCCAACGATGCAAGTATTTTAAATCCTGTTGAAAGAAAAATTGTGCAAACAAGTACAGCTTCGTTCTCACAAGATGTAAGTTTAAAAACAAGTGCAGCTTTGTTCTCACAAGATGCAAGTGTACAAACAAGTGCAGCTTCATTCTCACAAGATGTAAGTGTGCAAACAAGTACAGCTCCACTGCTACAAGAAGTATCTGTGCAAGCAAGCGTACCTTTTAAATACGTATCTTTAATAAAAAACAATAATGAGTTAAGCTCTGTAACTGGCATTGAGAACTTTGATATATTAAATTGCATCGTCGATATTGTAAATAATATGAATGGAAATAAATACGAGAATCTGAAAATGAATACTAAGGACAGAATTGTTATGACATACATGAAATTAAAGCACAATTTATGCTACAGTTTTTTAGCAGTTACATTTAATTGTTATTCTGTTAAACATTGTCAAAGAGTGTTTTATGATACTGTGAAAGTATTAAGTGATTGCTTGAAAGTGGATATTCCATGGCCAATAAAGAAGAAATTTAAACAAATTTACCCAAGTGTTTTGAAGGCTTTGAAAAAAATGTAAGAATAGTGTTGGATTGTTCTGAAATCTATATTCAACAACCAAAAAACCTTTGTTGAAAGTTGATTTGTGCTACAATTAATCTATGTTCACCTATTTTAAGTAATGAAAAATTTATGAGCTCCAAAATATATTTCGGAGTAAAGAACATTTAAATAAATATAATTTGATATTGATTTTTAATAGCTTCAATATAAATTTTATTTTATTTTTTTAGTAAGTTATAAATAATAAATTGAATTGTATAGATGTAAGTACTTTAACACTCTATAAACTGTTTTTAAATAAGGCGCCATAGCAAGGTTGCCCTGCATGCATGGAAACGGCACTGCTGCCAACCTTTTCACTTTCTAATATTTACATTGCCGTCTTGCCGAGCATAACCTCAGTTTTCACGTGCCATCCATGTGGATTTGTTTGGGGACGCGGTATCTGTACGCTTTGACATTTTATGAATTTTATAAATAATATATATAAATATTAGGTAAGGTCGAATAGTGTAAATAAGGTGAAAAAAGATTATAATTATTACAAATTGAAAAATAAAGTAATATATTTAATATTTTCTTTCATATAGCCATGCCTCGACATGGAAAGAAAAATCCACGGTCAAAAAAACAGCCGGATCAGAAGCCAAAACGAAAGCAAAAATTTAACTACAGAACAGCTTCATACATCAAGGACAGAGAAGCTAAATATGAGGAAATAGAAAATCGCAGGAAAAGACTTGATGAATATAAAGCAAAGCAACAACGCTATTATAATAATGATAGTTCAGAAGAAGAAGAAGTAGAAGATCCAGTAAATGATTTATTAAAAACATTTAGTGGTAAAAATAATACTAAAAAAGTAACTGTTGTCTCTTCAGAATCTGAAAATGAAGAAGAAGATGTAGATGATGAAGAAGTAGAAGATCCAGTAAATGATTTATTAAAAACATTTAGTGGTAAAAATAATCCTAAAAAGGTAAGTGTTGTCTCTTCAGAATCTGAAAGTGAAGAAGGAGAAGATGTAGATGATGAAGAAGGAGAAGATATAGATAATGAAAATGGAGAAGATGGAGAAAGTGAAGATATTGATGATGGAGATGAAGATGAAGAAGAAGAAGAAGGTGAGGATCAGGAAGAAGAAATAGGTTTAGATGAGATGGAAGAAGATGATGATGAGAGTGAATCTGATAAAAGTGTAAATGAGCAATCAAAATCAAAAAAAGGAAAACATAAGGAAAAAGATAAATTAAAGAAAAAGAAACCTAAATCAGAAGATGTAAATATTGAAGTAGAAGCAAAGGAGAAAGATGAAGAGGATGAAGAAACTGCAAAAGAAGATGCCGGTCATATAAGAGATCCATTTACAATTCATCTGCGTAATGATCTTGATAATGATTTATATCAAAAATTAATTAATGTGCCAGTATCTTTAAAAACAGATAAGTTGAACTGGCCATCTTTAAGAAATATGATTTGTCATATACCACATGTGGAGTCAAAAATGGATGAACCACTTGCTAAGAAACCAAAAGTTTCAATTTTAGAAGATGAAACTTTTGCAGAACACGGTAAAGTACCTAAACTTATAAACAAAATAGATTGGAATGAATTATATGTAAAATCTTTAATTCAAGGCAATATTTCTAAAGCCAATTATGTAAATATTAAAGATGATTTGGATACAAATCCTAGTGCATTGACACCTTTTCAAAAGGAATTATTTTCAATTATAAATAATTATCAAGATTTACTTTATTCCGAAAGAAATTTTGGTAATGAAGCTCAAATAAGATTTGTATATTGTCTACATGTAATTAACCACATTTTAAAAACAAGAACGAAAGTTCTACATCATAATGCCAAGATTCAAAAAGCCAAATTGACTGGTATGAGTGAAATCCCTGACGAATACAGGGATCAAGGACTTGTTAGGCCAAAAGTTTTAATTCTAGTGCCTTTTAGACATTCTTGCTTGAAAATTGTAGAATTACTAATTTCAATTTTCATTGGGGAAGATAGGGGAGGAGCGGTAATAAACAAAACTAGGTTTATGGAAGACTTTGGTGGTAGTGAAATAATAATGCCAAAGAAAAATCCAAAACCAGAGGACTACGAACAAACATTCAAAGGAAACACCGACGACACGTTTAAAATAGGTATATCAATCACAAAGAAGGCATTGAAGTTGTATTCAGATTTTTATTCGTCCGATATTATAATCTCATCTATTTTGGGTATGAGAATGGTAATTGGAGCTGAAGGAGAGGAAGAACGTGATTACGACTTTCTCGCGTCCATCGAGATGCTGATCATGGATCAGACGGAGATATTCTTCATGCAGAACTGGGATCATCTTCTTCATATTCTTGATCATCTGCATCTTCAGCCGAAGAAAGCCCACGGCACGGATTTCGGACGCGTGCGCAGCTGGTGTGTAAACGGCTGGAGCAAGTATTACAGACAGACGTTGATATTCTCTGGTATACAGTTACCCGAGATCCAGGGGATCTTCAACAAGAGATGCTTGAATTACGCCGGGAAGATAAAAATTGCGAATCCCGTGTCCACGGGTTCCATAACGCAGGTCGTTGTTCAAGTACCACAGGTCTTTCACCGCTTCAACGTGAACGACCACTCGAAGGCTATTGACACCAGGTTCGACTTCTTCACTTCGACCATCCTGCCCCAATACAAGGACAGCATAATGAACCACACGCTGATATTTGTTCCGTCCTACTTCGACTACGTGAAGCTGCGGAACTACTTCAGGAAGGAGGAGCTGAGTTTCGTGCAGATTTGCGAGTACTCGCGCGATGCCAAAGTCGCCAGAGCTCGGGATATGTTCTTCCACAGCGATCGGCACTTTCTCCTCTACACCGAGCGCTTCCACTTCTTCCGCAGGATACGCGTCAAGGGTATACGGCACATCATCTTCTACGCGCCGCCCGCGATGCCGCACTTCTACAGCGAGATGTGCAATCTGATGCAGGAGGCGCACCAGAATCCCAAATCCGGCTCGCTCAGCAATATGAGCGTGACGATGGTCTATTGTAAATACGACGTGTTGCCGCTGGCGGCGATCGTCGGCAGCGATCGCGCGAGCAAAATGATCAGCTCCGAAAAGACAGTTCACATGGTGATGACTGGCGCTTAGGCGTGTTTTTTATTTTTTTTTATAAGAGATAACGTATATTTCTTTTTGTACATAGTCATTGTTTTAATAAATCGATTTCGAATAGTAAACGCTTGTGTTGTTTTATTTTACAGTAAATTCGTACAATAACGGTGGTTTTATCACGTTTCTCGCATATAATCCTAATAGTCTATTCTAATAAATATTTATGTATATAAGAACTTTTTATTTCATTCAACATGCTTCTATATTATATCGATCTTAATGGTTAATTATTTTAACGTACGATCTAGAATTAGCGCCTCGCCTTAGACCGATGCGGGAAAAAGTAAATTTGCTACACCTTTAGTTGTATATAGCGAGTAAAAAGTGTACATGAAAAATTTACCTCTCCCCATATCTCATATATATATATTCACCTAATTAAAATCGATACCTCTAATATCTACGAAATTGTAAAATTTTAATTTAGTCTTGAAATTCACGTTTCGGCCGTCAAGGCTTATACATATATACTTTATCATCGTCGTATATATATCAGCTAATAACGAAGAAATAAAATACAATTCACAAAAGTATCCTTAAAAAAACAAACTAAAAAAAAAAGAAACAGAGTATACATAATAATAACTGGAAGTATATAATATATAGTATATCGTTTACGCGTCAGTTCAACATTTTCGTTATATCATATCGCGCGTCGTGTAATACATCAAGGGATTCAGACCGACGAAAATCCATCGAAAAACATCCAACATATACAACAGTAAAAAACAAAAAAAACAAACGCAAAAATTAGTCGCCGCGAACAAAATCTCGCTCGATCCGAATCCCGGCGTGTAACCGCGCTAAGATATGATCGTGGTCATATGATCTAGAAGAATGCACCGGGCGCGCGACGTCGCCTGCGTCTACGGCGTCTGCGTCGCCGGCGCGCCTCGACCTCGTAGAGTCAGTCGTCCAGGAGGTCGGGCTGGACCATCGTGACGCCCGCGGCGTCAACGTAGTCGCGCGGCGCCGCCTGGAACTGGTCGGACGAGATCGACGGCATGGCGGGTACGTCCGTCGAGCTCGACGTGTAGTCGCCGTTGTCGTGCGGTGTCGTCAGGGTCTTGTAGAGGCTTTTCAATGGGCTTGGACTGCTACCGTCGACGGAGACCTGCTGCGTCGCCGGTGTCGTCGTTGGCAAGTAGCCCGGAGGTGTTGGCTTGTCGGACGATGGTACTGAAAAGATAGGTGAGTTTAGTTGTTTGAATTTGAGGGTGGGGATTTGATAAGTAAAATTATGGGTTTTGAAGAGCAGAGGGGCTATTTTATAGTTCTTTCTGACCTTCGAAATCGTATACAAGTCTGTATGGGTCTATCTAATAATTTATTATTTTTTCTTTTAACG
>JAPYZP010000263.1:0-29346 GCA_030522985.1 Torymus sinensis | reverse complement strand
TGACTTTCAAAGCTGCTGTAACCCTAGCTTGAAGTGTGTGTGAGTGTGTGTGTGTGTGTGTGTGTGTATATATATATATGTGTGTGTGTGTGTGTATCAGTGTATGCGGCACTGCCGCGCCGCACTCGGCACCAGACTATACTATGGGTAAACCAATTATTAATTAAAAAAAACCTCTAACATCTTTGGTGCTTGTAACATTTAAATTATGTTTAAGTACAAAAAGTATAATTATAGACACATCGATTCGAATGAAGCTTCCCGAGTAGAAATGATTTGAAGGTGAAAATCAGGGCCTGTACAGGTGTCTGTACTACAGTGTAAGTAGACGCTCCCTGAAAGAGCGGTGGTTAGTCATACCACTGGTTGGTAAGGATAGGGTCGGGTCGGCGTTCGGCGTTTCTCCTTCATCTTGGAAAATGGTAAAATATTTTAATATTTTTTAATTAATATTATTATGAAAAATTAAAGAATGATGGTGTATTAGTTATGTAAAGTACAAAATGTATCTTATTTTAGGTTCAGAAATTTGCTTAGTTTTATACATGATATAGTTGCAAATTACTTTAGAAATAAGTTTAGGTTATGTTTCGTGGCGCAAACGTTGTTTTCGTGGTTTGTTGTAATATTTAATTTAATTATTATGGATAATTTTGATATTTTCGTTCTATTTCATCATATAAATTATTTTATGAACTATAGTTATTTTAATTTTTATTATTAAATATATTGCTTTATGAAAACTATTTTTGCTTACTAAAGTTTTTAATTATCAATTTTATAAATAGGCTTCCAGTGATGGGATTCCGCCGCCTGCGGTTTCTGGCTTTCCACCAGCACCACCTGCATTTGTGCCTCCTATGATGCCAGCAACTCCATTTATTCCACCACCTGGTCCTCCAGGTATCATGCCACCTCAGTTTTCTATTCCTCCCCCAGGATTTGGATTCCCACTTGCAGGTCCTCCAGATGCTGGTGTTATTGGTATGTAAATTTCACAAAATTTTAATAAAATTGAATTACTATTTTAGTTAGTAATGTATACCTCTATTCTTTATGCTTATAATGCATTGACCTTTTTATATATTTTTAAAAATCTGTAAGAATTGGGAAATTATAATCAGTTGATTTATGATTTTGTTATAAATATATGCATGCAATTATATTTTTTTGAATTATGTATTTTTAGTTGCTCCTCCACATATTACAGCTCCTGGTATGCCACCCCCGGCACCATCCGCTGGTGATATTAATACTTTAGCAGAAAAAAAATGTGATTGGACAGAACATAAAGCACCGGATGGTCGGACATATTATTACAACAGTATAACAAAGCAATCACTTTGGGAAAAACCTGATGAACTTAAAACTCCAAGTGAATTACTTTTATCTCAGTGTCCCTGGAAAGAGTATAAATCTGAAAATGGTAAAGTTTATTACCATAATGTAACAACTAAGGAGTCACGGTGGATTATTCCTCCAGAATTAGATGAATTAAAGAAAAGGATAGCTGCAGAAGAAGCAGCAGCTGCAGCAGCAGCTGCTGTTGCCAGTGCTACAAATACGTAAGTTCACTATTTCATATAGCAAGGAATTTAAAAAAAAATAAAATAGTGAATATTGATAGCTTAAAAAAAAGATCATATTTTTTCTAATATGTTAAAATAAAAAATTGCTATGAGGCAAACATTCATACTGATATATAAATTTGGATGTAACTGTCTACTTTGTATTATTGTCTTATTTCTATTTTACATCTATTTCAGAGGTGGAGTACCTTTACACCATTTGTCTCCAGGTCTAAGTATATTAACACAAGCAAATAGTGAAGTAGGTAAATCAGCTATTGAACAAGCTATGGCAGCAACACTAGCAGCTATAAACCTTCCAACACCACCTTCCAAAGCAGACGAAGACAGTAATTCTGCTAAAGGTTCAGCAAGTGGTAGTCGAAATAGTACACCTGAGCCAAAAATGCAATTTAAAGATAAAAAAGAAGCTATTGAAGCCTTTAAGGAATTGCTAAGGGAGAGAGATGTTCCTTCTAATGCAACGTGGGAACAGGCAGTTAAAATGATCCAGAATGACCAACGTTATCCCCAAATGAAAAAATTGAATGAAAGAAAACAAGCATTTAATGCTTACAAAACACAAAAATTAAAAGAAGAAAGGGAGCAGGAGAGGTTACGGTAAGAATTAAACAATTTTTCAATGTTATATTATCAAAAATCATTAAAAATACATTACATTTTCAGTTTAAAAAAAGCCAAAGAAGATTTAGAACAATTTCTACTAGAAAATGAAAGAATGACTAGTACAACGAAATATTACAAATGTGAAGAAATATATGGTAACTTAGAAATTTGGAGAGCAGTGGGAGATACAGACCGTCGTGACATATATGAAGATGTGATTTTCAATTTAGCAAAACGTGAAAAAGAAGAAGCAAAACAATTAAAAAAGAGAAATACTAAAAGATTAGCACAAGTTTTAGATATAATGACAGATGTTACATATAAAACGACCTGGCAAGAAGCTCAAGCCTTGCTTTTACAACATTCAGCTTTTGCAGAAGATGCAGATTTATTACAAATGGATAAAGAAGATGCTCTATTAGTATTTGAAAACCATATTCGCCAATTAGAAAAAGATGAAGAAGAAGAAAAGGAACGAGAAAAGAAACGAAGAAAACGCCAAGAAAGAAAAAATAGAGACGGATTTATAGTTAGTATTTTATATATATATATATAAAAATAATAATTTTCAAATAGTTTATATAAATTTTATTTGTTGTTTTCTTATTTACAGAGTTTATTAGATGAATTACATGAACAAGGAAAATTAACATCAATGTCCTTATGGGTTGAATTGTATCCTATGTTGTCAGCGGATCTTCGTTTTTCAGCAATGCTTGGACAACCTGGATCCACACCATTAGATCTATTTAAATTTTATGTTGAAGATTTGAAGTCCAGATTCCACGACGAAAAGAAAATCATACGTGAAATATTAAAAGAAAAGAACTTTGAGGTACAGGTTAACACAACTTTTGAGGAATTTGCTACTGTTGTTTGTGAAGATAGAAAATCAGCAACGCTAGATGCCGGTAACGTAAAATTAACTTATAATTTGTTACTGGAAAAAGCCGAGGCAAGAGAAAAAGAACGAGTGAAGGAAGAAACACGCAAATTTAAAAAATTAGAAACTGGTTTCAAAACTTTATTAAAATCAATTGAAGTGAATCATCAAGTTTCATGGGAAGATATTCGAACGAAACTGGAAGAAGAACCAGATTTTAAAGCTATAACTCTTGAAAGTGAGCGTATTAGAATTTTCAAGGAATACCAGCATGAGCTTGAAGAAAGCTGTAGTCATCATCATATTAGAAGTAAAAAAAAGAAAGCGAAAAAACCTAAAAGAAGATCGCGATCAAAATCACACAGTGTAAGCAATTTTTATGATTTTATAATTATATAATTTCGGTAGGGATATTTATTTACATTAATTAATTAATACAGGATTCTGAAGGAAGTGAAAAGGGCTTAAAGAAGAAAAGACACAGGTCACGATCCGCTAGTGTTGTCAGTAAGTCAGACAGTTCAGAGTCTGATGCCAGGAAAGCTAAAAGAAAAAAGAGTAAAAAAAAGAGAGGCCGAAGCCATTCTGTAAGTTAAAATCGCATAAATTACAAATCTTGATAAACTTTTTTCATATTTTATTAAACTATAATGATCTCTAAACGCGCTTCGCGCGCCGTTTTGTTTTTGTACGCTAGCAACCCATTACTCCCACTAACCAAATCACGAATAAATTGATATCATAACAATCCATCATTTTTTCAAGATAGAAATATTATAGTTTGAAGCTACTGATCGCTACTGTCTAATTAATTCGACTTTCGAAAACGTGAAACCTCTCACTTCAGTCCCGGGTTGTCTTGTCAAAAAAACTCGAAGGGTTTGAGACCTTTGCGGAAGCAATAGATAGAAAAATTTTATACAGAAAAAAATAGTTTTATTTCAATTGAAATGATTCTTGAAAATAGTAGATGATGTAACAAGGGAGTAAAGTCTCAGATTTTTCTCGCGTGTGGATTTACTGCCCAATTGAAGCGAGGGCAGCAATCAACCGAGGAAATAGTCGATTTTACTCGTGTTGCACATATCGCTTTATTCCAGACTCAACTGTGTACACATTTTTCACTTAGAAAGAAAGAAAGTGAGACTATCGAAAAAAGTGGAAAATAAGAAAGACAGAGGAATTCATAAATTACTTTTTGCGAGAATAAAGTATAAGAGGGAACCAAATGCTACTTTTGGCTTTTGCCTACTTTAGACGGATACATTATAATTTGCTACAAAAATATATCGCTGCATATATAGATAGCTCACATTCATACTTCGAATTCGTGATAAGATCCACATTTCTTAATTTATTATACTGTGTAGCAAAGGCCTGGGCACAGAATTGCATTCTACTAATTTATATATATTAATAAAAAAATAAATTATATTACAAAATAAGTATATGTAGTGTGGTGCGTCCTCAGGCTTCGTGTCTTATAACTTGCCTTCGGAGCGCTACCGCGCTCTTGATTTTTTCAAGAGTCATTTCCATTAAACTGGTTACCTTTTTCTTGTACAAAATTCTCACATCTACTCCTATCAAAGATGCTCAAAATCCACCGAGGGTTTGACAAAGAAAAAAAAACCCGGGGCTGAGGATGAGAGGTTTCACGTTTTTGGGACTCGAATTAATTAGACAGTAGCGACCAGTACCTTCATAGCGCGCGCATATATATATATATCATATAAGTGTTACATATAAGTATCAGTAGAATCATTATTAAATAAATATATTAAATATTATTTTATTTTAAAGAGATCACATTCAAGAATCCCGTCAGATGAAGAATCGCCTGAAAGGAGAAGAAAAGATGATAAACATCGAAGATCATCAGCTCAAAGTGAAGGTTCTGCAAATGAAAATGCGCATCAAGAACTCTCAGAAGATGAACTTGAAAAACAAAGGGCACAATTACTTCGAGAGCTCCAAATGCAGCAAGAAGAAAATTAATAGGTTAATAATTAACAATTATTTTAAAGGGTTGATAGAAATAAGTGCTGTCATTCAAGAATGTTCTTATAGATCAAAGTACGTGTACAAGTGTTTTATATTTATAAGCGTTTAATTATTCTTGTCACTGTTTCACGAAAAATATTGCTTTTTCTTAAGTATTTAAGAATTGTCGAAAGTTCTTATAAGATCGCGCTTTCAATTACATTAAAAAATAATTAGTCACTTTACATATTTAATGAAATTTTTGAATATTACAATAATAAGCCCCAAAATGACTGATAAAATCGATGCTTTTTTAAATATAAAAACTCAACTCGAAATATTACCATACACATTTAAATAACATGTATATGTAAATGAACACATGTATTTTATAATATTTGATAAAAATAAGGCTGGTATTTAAGTTGATTTTTTTGTAATTGTATTATTTTTGCAAAGTAAGGAAAATATGTACTATAAAGAAATGCGAATGAACTTATGTGAGACTGCAGATAAAAGAGATATCTGGTTATTGTGAATCTGTATTGTGCATAACTTTGTTCTGATATTTGACATAATATTGTAAATAAATAAACATTTGCTATAGATATAATATATTTATTCAATTTTTATTCTTTTGCATCATTTCAAAGCAATGGTTCAATTGCTCAAACATACCTACTACAATCGTTATAAAAACAGAACAAAATTTTGCATTTTTATTTTGTAGTAGGAACGTTCTGAGTTTTATAACTCCCTCATTATCTTATAATTATTTTTTCAGGCTCCTTGGTTGATTTTCCTGAAAAAATTCTGAATAATATAAAGTATCGTTCAATCGATATTAGTTTTAATTTAGAGTATATAGTAACGATCTGTTACAGACTAAACTGTTTCTTGTAATATCTATATTACAGTAATCTGCTTTTGTCTGAAAAGATTTCTATTATATAAGGAAAATGCATAATTTACTGGAAGTTACTCTTGTTTTTAAGTATTTTTTCGTTATACCCTGGCCGAGAGTGCCACATTCCCGCCCGGCTGAAAAACGGGAATCTGGTGTTTTCGGCCCGGGTATGGCGAAAAATAGTATACGCACCACGGGAGTAAAATTGGTCAGCCCACAGCTCGTGTTTGCCACCCTCGCCTTCGGCTCTGGTGGCAGTTTACACGAGCTATGTAAATGTAACTGTCCAAGTTTTTTCCTCCCTAGGTGCGTAATATACTATTATACCTATTACCTTATATGTGATTCGATATAATATTTTAGTAATAGTAAAACCGTTTTGGAAATACAATTAATGAGATCTTTCGTAAGGGAAGAGGGTACTAAAGTTGGTTGAAAAAAACCATGTTTCAATTTTTATTGTAATTGGTTCTTCCAAGTATGTATTACTCAGAAATATTTTTTAAAAAGATAACCACATTTTAACCTAATTTGCAATTCTTTCATAATCAAGGGCGCGGTAGCGCCCTGAGGGCAAGTCTAACTCACGAATGTGACAGTGCACCAGAGCAGCAGTGTTCCTTTTATATATCTCGTTGTACTTTGCATATTATTTTAAATACAAGATCCACTTTTCAATATTTTGTACACTAAATTACATTTTTCGTCTCTTAAGTATAAACTGGCGGTTTGCGCAACAGATTTTGTACTAAGTACCTACTTGCAACTTTGCACATAAAATATTTTTTATTCTTCTAAAAGAAGTATGAAGCGATTTTAGTTTTAAAATGAATTATATGTTTGTTAATTCTATTTTAATATTAAAAAGTTTAGTTTATTCTTATAAAGATGTTCAAAATTTCGAGAGTATATCGTCAGCTGAAAGGTGAAAGGAGACAATTGGGCTGAGCATTAAGAAACCAGACAACTCGGTCAAGAGCTAAGAAACCAGACAATTCGCGGGCTCCTTTTTTCATTCGCTTTTTAGTTGAAAACCGCTGCTTAAGTCACCGCTGCTTCTAAACAGTATAGACAAAGCCAAATAAAATTAGAAGAAGAAGAATGAAAACCCCTGTTTCTCATATACATATACGTAATGTTTACGGACGTAAACATTTTTTTTGTACTATTGAGAATCGCTGTAGGGAGTTAAAATCCTTGATTTTTTAACTCGCTACAGCGGTTATGAACTAAAAAGCCAATAAAAAAAATGAATTAACGCTGAGCCGAATTGTCTCCTTTCACCTCTCAGTCGACGATATATGGTTGGATTGAAATCGCTTCATACTTCTTTTAGAAATCTGAAAAATAATATATTTGCAAAATTGCAACTATAGAGAGTACAAAATTTTTGTGCAAACCCCCAAGTTAAAATCGAAAAATGTAGTTTTTTTGAGGAAAAAATATAGAAAATTTGATTTTTGAGTTAAAACAATATTGATATAATTAGAAGAAAATTGCACATTGAAGTAAAATTTTGTTATCTTTTGAAAAAAATATTTCTTATAGTAATACATACTTTAAAGAATCCATTTAATAGGAATTGAAAAATGACCTTTTTCAACTCTCCGCAGTATCCTCTTAATTCTCTTAATTGTAAACGGATGATTTTATACATTTACAATAATTTTTTTATAATATTTTGTAAGTTTTTTAAATACAGCGACGATTTGTTGAAATTTTGGCACCGTTTCAAGTTCAGCGTGAATTGAACCGCAATATTTTCGTGGAACAACTGTGAAGTCCAAAATTAACTCGAATTCATTATTTAATAAACTAACTTTCGAACGTTTATTTGAAAAAATCCAATTTGGTTTTGTCAATCTCTCTGTACCCGCAAAATACTCAGAATTTTTTTGGAATCATTCAATTAGTATTTTCATAAGATGTACTTATTTGCAAATTATATAAATAATAAAAATCCAGATTCCCGCTTATCGACCATGCGGTGTTTATTTAATTAAATAATTTCCAAATATTATTTTGGAAAAACGCGATTGTCGTGCCCTTTGTAGATGTAAATACTGCACTAAGAATTTTTTTTAGCGATTCTATTAGTATTTGCATAAGATGTACTCGTTCTCAAATTATGTCGGTGTATTTCACATCGCCTTAAATAACGAAATATAGATTATTTATGTTTTAAATGTTTAACTTTTGACCTTGAACGATAATTTATTTATGATTTAATATTGCAAAAGTGATTAAGTTTGTGACTTATATAGTAACAATATATTTTTTTATGAAAATTCGTTTCCGAGTTGTACGTAGCTCTTAGTTTTTCAATAAGCAGTTTTTTTATTCAGGAGTTTGAAAAATTGATGTTCGAGAATTAGGTCTCGATATAGGAAAAAGATTATACGCGTTTCTGTTAATAAGAAATTTTTGTAGGGAATTGCAACTCTCCATTCTTTCAACAAAAGTAAGAAGACAATCTTATTTATAGTAAACAATTGTTTACCAAGTTTTGTTCGAATCTGATATTGGATTTCATTAAATTCAGTTAAACAATTGCCTGTAACTTTCCAGGATTAAAGAATTGTTTAATTCGTCCCATGATACTCCGTAATAAAATTTCACAGAGATTAAAATGAGCCTTTCCAAATTAAAATCGGAGCAAAAATAAAAAAGATTCTAGTGATTTGTTGAATAATGTTTTCAATTGTTTATATCTAGTTTATAAGTATTGAAATTCTGTTTAAAAAATTTGTTTCAGTTACTTGGAATCAGTCTATTATACTTATATTGTTTCCCACCATGCAATATATAAACAATTCTTTTAGAAAAATGGTCTATTTTAGGCCATAGAACCTCCTTAAATTTACAGCGTGACAAAGCAATATTTTCTGAAAATTCAAAACTAAATAAAAAGAAAAAAGCCCCTATAATCGCCGGTAATGGGTGTCACTAACGTATATGTCTTAAAATAGAATGTATAATTTTTTTTATAGACTAACTCTATTTTTAAAATAAGAATTAAAACAATATGCTCTCTCATTTTTTTCATTAACACAATTTCTAATATTGGTGGGACATGTGCATTTTTACAGTGTGTAAAAATAAATTTTTCATGTTTTGTATTTAAAATAATAGATACTGGCTCATGGACCTCGCGGTAGCGGGTGGGCGCGCACGGCCGCCGAAATCTGATAGCAAAAAAGCTGCAGTCAACAGCGAGGCGTAGGCGCGTAAACATTTAAATTTAACAGAAAAAGCCGCCCACGCACTTATGTATATATGCTTTGTACGTATAGGTAATACATACAACTACACAAGTCGAAAGCCTATACAAACATAACAGCTTTGACGTCAGATATTTTTCCGCAAGTTGAACCGCTCGTGCCAATATATAGGTATAATCATCTTACGTTAGCCGTAACCCACCTGCTAGCCGTGCGCACGTAACCCTGTATATAGACACGACACACAGACAAGACACCCATACAGCTCTGCGGGCTTAACGTCGTCGATCTTTGTCCTGCTCGCGGGGTGCGACCGGCCAGTTGGGCGTCTGAACGAGGACGGAGAGAGAGAGAGAGAGAGGCCGAGCAGCTGGAGAGCACATAGGTAGGCGCGCGCGTGCGTTGACGGCGACGGTATATATATAGGTATAGACAGAGCACGAGCCACCAGCGCCTAGGATTTCACGGGCAGCAGCACCTCTCGTGGAAAGAGCGAGGTAGCGAGAGAGAGCGAGAGAGAGAGAGGAGAGCGAGGCGAGGCGGTTTACGCTAACGACGGCGACGGGGAGTCAGTCTCGCGGCCCACCGTCAAACGGAGCGTATCGTGCGGCTTCTGTGGTGCACGAGAGTGCGAGAGAGAGAGAGTGAGCGAGAGCAAAAGCACGGCAACAAAATGATGAGCCTCTGCCGGCAGTCGTCGTTCCTCGCGAACGCGCAAAAGTGAGTAGAGCAGACAATAAGCTTTTGCGGCCCTTGGCCTCGCGATCGCGGCCGACTTTCAGTGAGGATCATTGATCTCGAGAGATTTCGCCTCACATCCCAAATAACAAGAGAGAGAGAGAGATGAAAAGAGCTGACGCGCGCAGATTTCCTGCCTTACCCACTTCTCGACTTTGCCTATTTTATTGATTAGATCGCACAGTCCGTCTTGCACTTGCGCATGGCGAAAACAGACTTATGTATATATAAGGATTTCCTTTCAACGTCAGCTTAACGTTTTCTCCCCCTCTCTCTCTCTCTCCTTATAGCTTACCTATCCGTATGCTTCTTCTAAACACGGTCTTTTCCAATATGCAGCTTCTTTCCACCGTGTTCCCATTCTTTCTTCTCGCTCTGTCTCCTTGTCGCCTCTTCTATCCTTTTCTAGCTCATGTTTCCGGCCGTATAACGTAGCCGCGTCCTTGTCGCTCTCCGGCAACGGGCCCGTAATAATTTTGGAATTTTCCATTCGTGCGCGCGGTCTCTCCCCCCTCCCCCTCCCCTTCTATCTCTTTCTCCCTCGTTCTCGATTCCTGTGTACGGCCGCCTTTCGCTGTCTGTCTCTGTCTCTCGTTTTGCCAAATATTCGCACGGCTGCGAGGTGTTTGCCCGATGCTCTCTTTCTTACTAACGAGCCTATATCTATGTGCTCTATTTTCAAGCTGATGTACTTCGTTACAGCCCTGACACCGAATCATAATTTGATCTATTGCCAGGCGATACATTGCCCCCTGCGACGAAAGCATCACCCGCGCCCGCGCGTGATGAGCCGTTTTCGCGTTGGAATGAATTTTTTTTTAGCCCACCTGCCTACATATTTCGCTTTGCTCGTTTTTAAACTTCGTACCTATATCTTACTCGATCAATTATCTTGCACGAGGCAGACGTTCTTTGTTTAGACTTTGCTGAGTCAACTCAGCTGTTCTCTTTTGTATTTAAAATCTTTGACACTTTTAATCTCTACGATCCATATCATTTTTTAAATTTAAAGGAAAAAAGATATGCTTTTATTCTTATAATTCAATGTTTATCACTGTATTATAAGTAAATACACACCAATAATATTTATAACAAATGTTTTCACAAAATAAAATTAGAGATATATTTCAATATTTGAACAAAGGAAAATTTTTATGTGTAAATATATTTTGAAAAGTTATTATTAAGTAATACATTATAAGTAATCAATTTATAACAGAGTTCAATTAATGTCTTTATTGTTTTTTATAATATTGATGAATACAAATTAGCTGGTCTTTTATATCAGAATCAATATTGATTTTGATAATAGTGAATACAAATTAACTAGTCTTAATCTACTTTCACACGCTGATAATAACAAGAGTGACATGGATCACTGAAAAAGATAACATTACATAATGTCATAAGCAGCAGAATGTATTTATGGCCCCTCACAACTGAAAACTTGAACTTAAAATAACACATTTTAGTTTTATTTTAATAGATACCAGGTCACACAAATGAACATGTTGCATAAGTTTGTTCTGATATTCAATATCTTTTTTCCATGCTAATTGCTTCCTCATTGATGTACTTCACAAAAGTCTTTCAGATAAGGCATAATCTCTAAAGGTGAGCCTCTTCCTTTTGGAGGCTTGTATAAGAAGGCTTCAGTTTAGGCGATAACATTATTTACTCAAGACATCTTGTAGTAGAAAGATACATAAGCAAATATTTAAAGATATTATCACTTTTAAAAATACCTGTTAGCTTTGACTTTCTTTTGATGCTTTTGATGCTATAAATGAAACATTTTCAATTCTTTTTTTACCATAAAGCTTAAAATAACATCAACATTTATTTCACAGGATAAGCACAAGATGTATAGGCAGCGTTGTACCAGTTACAAAACCAAAAGAATTTCCATTAGAAAACGAGCCTGTTTTAAGTTACAAAAAGGGCAGCAAAGAACGTGCAGAGTTAGAAAAGGCTTTGGATAAGATGGCTGGTGATTGTGAAGAAATACCATTAGTCATTGGTGGCAAGGAAATCAAATCAGATGTTGTGAAATATCAAGTCATGGTAAGAGAGATTTTTATATTAAAATATAATTATTTTTACAAATAAGCATCCTGTAATACCAAAACATAAGGATGTTTTTTCTTATTATAGTTGTTTATTTCATGTTAATTTTGTATAAATTCAAATAAGTTGACTGTACTAAAATTTAAGTATTCTGGATGAATAAATCATATTTTTTTATTTTAAACAGCCACAGAACCATCAGCATAAAATTGCAAAGTATTATTATGCTACTCCAGACTTACTTAAAAAAGCCATTGATGCTTCAGTGAAAACACAAAGAGAATGGGAAAAGGTTCCTATTGAAAAACGTTTAGACATTTGGTTAAAAGCAGCTGATTTGATGGCCACAAAATATCGACAGCAAATAAACGCTGCTACAATGCTTGGTCAAGGCAAAACTGTTATACAAGCTGAAATTGACAGTGCAGCAGAACTGATTGACTTCTTTAAGATGAACTGTTACTTTGTAAAAGAAGCTTTGAAATATAAACCTATTTCTCCAAATCCTAAAGAAACATTGAATTCAATGAGGTATCGAGGAATGGATGGATTTGTTGCCGCTGTTTCTCCTTTTAACTTCACTGCCATTGGTGGTAACCTTAGCTATACACCTGCACTGATGGTTCGCATCTTATCACTTGGTTTCGGTAGTATAAAAGCTGAAGTTAAATTTTATTAAAATTATAAATTAAAAAAAGAAGAAATATTTTATATTCAAAATACGTAATATTTTTGAGTATTATAAATTAGAATGCTGATGCAATTAAATAAAATAACTCCACACATTTTGAATATTATCATATAAAAATAAAAGAGAGAGTTATGCTTTTGTAAAAGTAATTGTAAAGTGAAATTACATTCTAAAATTCTGAACTATAACTATTCAAAAATGTGGACTTTAGTGACAAAAATTTTTTCGATTTACTCTTTATAAAATTTAATAAATATATGCTGCTATTTTTTCTTATTTTTAGTCAAATAAACATATCATAATAATTTGGAAATTTGTTATTTTTATTGTAGGGTAATTCAGTTTTATGGAAACCATCTGATACTGCTGTTTTATCCAATTGGTGGATTTACAAAGTTTGTAAAGAAGCTGGTGTACCAGATGGAGTTGTCAGTTTTGTTCCTGCTCATGGACCAGATTTTGGAGATACTATCACTGCCTCACCATATCTTTCAGGAATCAACTTTACAGGTTCAGTTCCAACATTTAATCGTCTTTGGGCTCAAGTTGGAAAAAATGTCAATAATTATAAAAATTACCCAAAACTTATTGGAGAGTGTGGTGGTAAAAATTTCCATTTCGTACATCCTACTGCAGATGTTGAATCAGTTGTTAAGGGGACTATTAGAAGTGCATTTGAATACAATGGTCAAAAATGTTCAGCATGCAGTCGAATCTATGTTCCTGAATCTCTTTGGAGTGAGGTGTGTTTAATTTAGAAGTAATTATTATTTATAACTGTGTTGTATTATATTTTCAAATATTAAGAATCAACTTTTGTTTGTAGATAAAAGCTGGCCTTTTATCCATTCGCGATACTTTAAAAATGGGAGATCCTAGGGACTTTTCTGTATTTCTTGGAGCAGTAATTGATGCAGCTGCTTTTAAGAGAATTACTGGTTACATTGAACACGCTAAAAAATCATCGGATCTTGAAATAATTGGTGGAGGTGGCTATGATGATTCGTAAGTATTAAAATTCTATTATAATATTCTAAATATTAATTAAGATTGCTATTAATAATACCTATATTTCTTTGCAGTCGTGGCTATTTCATTGAACCTACTATTGTTCAAACTAAAAATCCTAAAGATAAGATAATGACTGAAGAGATTTTCGGACCTGTTCTGACTGTTTACGTTTACAAAGATTCAAACCTTGACGAAACGATGAAATTAGTTGAGTCTTCGACACCTTATGCGTTAACAGGAGCAATATTTACGCAAGATAAGTAAGTTCTGAAATTTACTAAAATATAAACTATAAAAATTATTTGCTTTTGACAGATACATGCGTTAATATTTAAAAATATACGAGGACGGGAGATCTTACAGCCGAGTGACGAACATTATTTTTTTATATACTTCCCGCAAAATGCGATTTAATTCGAACTCATTTGCAGACGTATAAATGCGATTGCACGTAACAGGTTTCGGGTACGTGAAACCGTATTTTACGTCCGCAAATGAGTCCGTAAAATCGAATTTTACGGACACGTATATCAAAATAGTATTTTTTGCAATTGTTCATATAAAATTGTAAATATTTAATTTTTAGTTTATAAAGTATACTTGTTTATACCATATGAAAATAACATATATTTTATGCAGATGCTTCATGCATACTTTAAAAAAATATCTCTTGGAACATGAACGTGATGTTTCTATCTTGAGTGTGTAGCGAGTGCAAAATGTTACTTTGCGTTCTTGTTGCAAAATGTCCTATTTTTTTTAGAAGTTATTGTTATAATTTTAATCTAAAATTTTTGTAATATTATTATACATACAATTTTAACATCGAATCTCAAAGTAATAATAAATCTTATTTCAGAAAATGGGCAGTACGTGCTCTCGAAGAATTTAGATACGCTGCTGGTAATTTTTACATAAACGACAAATCGACAGGATCAGTTGTAGGACAGCAACCTTTTGGCGGCAGCCGCATGTCTGGAACTAACGACAAAGCTGGTGGACCTCATTATGCTTTGAGATGGGCATCTCCACAATCCATTAAGGAAACGTTTGTACCTCTTAAGGACATCGATTATGAATATATGCGATCGTAAATACTGGTAATTGACGAAAACCATTTATTCACTCGCAATAGAATTATTTTATTTTTGAGCGGACCATCAGGCATGATAGACATCTTTTCTGTAATTTTATGCATTTTTAATACAACGAGAGAGTCCCTACTTTGACAGTACAACTGCCAGACTCTAAGTCTGATTTTATACAATAATTTTCGGTATTAAACTTACTGATCTGATTTTTAGAACGTTTTAGTTCCTTGTAAACGCCAAACGTATTCAGCCTTTGTGTATTTTCTCAATAACATAAGAGACTGTAGGTGAAGGTTGAAGATATACAAGGGTTTTTCTACAGAAAAGTGATACGAGATTTAATAAAATATAGAATACGATTATAAGCTTCTATTATAACTTTAGCTCATAGACATAGATTTTACAATCATTTTATTGGGGTGAGATGTAAGAATGGCATAGTTCTATCAGCAATTAGCCGTACTTTTTTATGTATTGTTTTTACAATAATTATGACAAATAATATGATATTGTTGCGCCGTATGAGTGTGGCACCCGCGCCCGCTGGCGAGCTCTGTTACACTATAATGTTTGTAAAATTGTGTACAAAGAACGACCGTATGTAATATTTTTAAAAATGTGAAATCCAGTTTTACCCCGTCTCAGTACCCCTATAAGGAATTTCGTACGAGAATAGAATCATGTTATAACGTATTGTGGCTATTGTGATGTAATTTATTTTAATTGTATATTAAAAATATTCGATTGAATATTACTAAAAGTTCTAGATGTGTTAATTTATTATTCCCTAAGATTTATGTTTAAAATTAATATATTGTGATACATCATTAATTATATTTTTTTTTTAAATTGAAAATTTTCCACTGCGTTTTATATTGTACTCTTTCATTTAATTCAATATCAAAATAGAGCAGATTTATATCGGAAATTGTTAACCAGTATAGGAATTCGTTTCGCGTTGAGTAATGTATATAAGACAGTGTTTATTAATACTTCAAACATTAAATTAAAATTTGAATAAAAAATAAAATTTTGAATGTTATTTTTATTTTCTAAGATTTTAAGAAATACAACAGTCAAGCGTAAGAATATTTTTCTGGAAAGTGTTTTTAAAAAGTATTAAGTGTATTTAAAAAGTATCAATCTATTGAGCAAAGTATCGTTTTCATAAATGCTCACCTATATATTTCTTACATGGAAATGGTAAGTAAAAAAGATTTGATTCTTAAATTCCAAGTATCCATTATTTTAGAACTTTTTTTTAATTCAATGAAGTTTTAAAGTTTTACAATTTATAATTATTATGTTTTTTTAGGCATAGAATTTTGAATGTTATAATCAAAAGCAATGTAAATTCGTTTTTTACAGAAAGTTAATAAATGTTATAAAATTAGCATAATCAGGATAATAATGTTTTGTCAGCAAATGTCATGAGAAGAAAATGCCTTCATCGAGTATCTATAGGTAGTTTAATTAAAAAAAGGAGAGGATGTGGGTTGTAAAAAAAGAATATTTTCGACATACAAAATCATTTATTCATATAAAAGGACACTTTATACTAGAACGTACTGTCTTAATTCTAGCCTAAGGTTTCCGCAGCCGGGATAACCGAGTTGCAGCCGACTCGCTCATTCTTCGACTATCACATATCATATATAATATGCAGCGATCCGTGTGTAAATTGAATTCGCATAGATTAAAAAAAAGACAGATTGGTCGTCGTTGAATAATGGCTCTTACAAAGTACAGTGAAAATAATAATAGACCAACTGTCTCGCATCTCTTGCATTTCGACCGAGGCGGATGTTAGCTCGATCGCGTCCAGGTTCAGGGGAGTGGACGATTCGCCTTCGACCTATATATCTCCTGCGAAATCACAACGCTTATATACGCTTAATCTTTCATCTTTTATTTTTATATAAATGTTTCATTACACATGCCGCTATTTTTTTTAAACACACTCGATACACTTAAGTTTTTTAGTATTATAAACCGCTATGCTTGGGCGTATAAAGATATAAATACTATAAACGATTAGTCGCTAAAGAGGGACGTTCGCGTTAGCCCCGAAGCCGGCTCGTATTGGTCGCGTCTGGCACTGTGAAAGCTACAAATATTCAGAGAGAGAAAATAAGAGTAACTGACGACTGAGGGCCAGCCGCCGGCACCGCGCAAGCCGGCTTTGGCGCATTTAATGGAAGGCTGAAGATTTGCTGCTCGAGCAAAATATACAAGCGACAGCCCGTCCGAGCGTCCAAGCGGTAGAGGCAGCTAGCTTATGCTTTTCTTTCAATTTTCACTTTAACAAGACAAAATCTAAAATTGATCCTAAGTTACAGCAAACGGAAGGGCAAATTTTCCACTTAATAATTACGCTAAGCTCGAATCGGATAAAAAAACGCTCTACCGGTCAAACGGCTCGGAGAAGTTGTTTTCCTTTCATCTCTTAAAAAAGGAAAAAAAAATACAAAATAATTTATCGAATACACGGACTACAGGCTGCTCTCGTTTGGAAGACAGTACTTAAATTTTCGTCTTCTCTCCTAATTATGAATTGACATGAATTTAAAAGAAAAGAAGAAAATTTGTTTCATCCTCGAGTCCCGAAGTTCGCCGAGGAGAACTTGAGACTGAAGAAATCGAACAATATCGCCATAATTGAATTTATTCTTCCACTTTTCCCAAGGTAAAACAAACGTTTCAGAGAGATAGAGAGAGTTATTTGCGCCGTTTAAATGCCATTTAGAGATTATTACAGAGTATAAAGGATCGTATAAATGTATAATATTTATAGATATTTATATTTATGTATATATCCGTGTGCGTATACATACCTACATTATTAATTAATGTGTTTTAATAATGTCAGCTCGCCGGAGAAGCAAGCCGTTTCTTTTCACGCTTGGTCCTCCGAGCGAGCCGCCTTTTTGAGCTTTGAAATTGCGCGTACGTTTTTTTATCAAATTTTTTTTACTTCTTTCATACTTTCGCCGTAATTTTGTTTTTCTTTTCCATCATTTACCTATATTGCTCGCTAAAGTTTGCTTTTCTTTAATATTACAAGTTTAAAAAATATTTACATTATAAAGAAGAAACATTTCATGTTGCAGTTCAACGTTTCTTTACTTCTACATTCATTTAAAATTGAAGTACGACGCCGACCTTGTTTCAAGGCAACGCATATATTAATAAAAACTTTAAAAAAAGTATATCGTACCCTGAAAACTGTGCAAAAACTCTAACTTGCGCTGCTGTTTGTTCTTGTCAAAACGGCTTTTCATAAGTTCATTCTTTGCTGAAAAAATCTGGCAATGTGATATGGCTGCGTATTATCTTTGATTTCTAGTCAATGCCGTTGATGTAAATCGGTACAAACGAAGGCACAATCATAAGTCTTGAATGTTCCTAAGAATGTTTACCTTCGAACGTCATATTTGCAAGTCTACTAGTGTTACCGGTACAGCGCAAGGTTTGTCCTTCATTTTCTTTCTTCCTTAGATTATACTTTACATCTTCATTCTTCAATATTTATTTAGCCGTTACATTTTGGCACCATAAAGTCGTACGCTCACATTCAAACATAAATCCACTTCCACTTCATTATATATAATATTTATGTATAAATTTATATATATATGTATAAAACAATAAAATATATATAAACGTTTACGTTTTGGCCACTCAGTTCGCGATCGCCTATTTAATAATTGTCTTTGTCTAAGGCGATTATTTATATTAGATAGTTTTAATTTGTTACACGCACCCATTCATTCGGTCACACTATCTTCATTGCACGCTTTGACTCTCACTCTTTTTTTGTACAACGCACGCACTGTTTTCATGTTATATGCCGTAGTACTTTTTATTTATATATATACTTCCAACATCTTATGTTGGAATCGTAAAGTTTTTTGATTGAACCCCGATTAGATGGCTCATCTCCTTCGTTTTCTGGCAGCGGCATGGGCTATCATCTCCTTCAACGTTGGACTCGCCGAACAAACCTTAGGTTCACACTTCATTTTACCATCACCTCCGCATCTATAACAATAATTATGATATAAAACATTAGTAACTAAAGACTAGAGAATCAATAATACAATAGATATAAAAAATAACTTACGTGCAGCTCATGCAAGGTCCAGACTTTGACCTTATATCTTCGCCGACTTTGTATGCTCGGTTTCCAATTTGGCATCCTCCTCGGTTAGCGTTTCCTTTGTATACGTGGGACAAGAAATGTGGCGGTACCGTCGTCGTTGTAGTCGTCGTCGTTGTCGTTATGTTAAGAGATGTCGCCATAGATACTGGACATTCGTATCTTGGACAACAGAATCCACCAATTGGCTCTTCATGGCATCCAGGAATGGGGGGTGGGCAACTTTGTTGCAGACAAATAATGTCACTGCGGAAGCAGAAGCAGAAATCACAAGGATCATCACGAGGAATTTGTTGTGCTGACATGTAAATTTTGCCTCCATATCGGCAAGTTCCAGGTCCATAAACGGCTTGGTCATCGTAATCGTCCGTTTCCGCATCATCTACGCCAAATGGATTCTTAATATCTGCGCCATCAGGCGGGAAAATGCTTTCATCGTCAGTTTCTGGTTTTTGTTGATCAGGATACTCAGGACGCGTATGAGGTCGACTGCTATCGGGATGTTGTTCATCGTCATGAGATCCTGGTAAGATCGGTTCTTCAGTTTGTTGCCCATCTATGGGATATTGATCTTCTTCGGTAACTTCGGTTGGTTCGCTACTAATTGGCTCATCTGCTTTTTTAGTACTCTGCTCATAAAGATGAGACTCTGTTGTTTGTTCTTCAGTAACAGGAACGCCAGCTTCCGACGATGGTTCATTGGAAACATTTGATGGGGTCAGATTTTCAGACTCAATTGGTTTTTCACTCGGGATAACTCCGCTAGTAGATACTTCTGCAAGTGACGCTTCCGTAGATGGACTGGTTATTTCACTTTGAGTAGATTCTTCACTACTAGATTCTTCATCAGGAGTCATTAATTCTTTTGTGGGAGATTCAGTGTGAGTCTCTGGACTCTGTTCTTCAGGGAACGCTTCAACGTTGGTTGATTTTTCTGTTGCTGATGGTTCATGAGAGACCTCTTCTTCGTCAACCTTTGCTTTTGTGGTAATTTCAAGTTCATTTACACCTACTGATGGTGAACTTGTTTCGTCTTTTTCAACAGGAGTCTCGGTTGAAATATCTACTGGCTCTTCGCCTTCTTGACCTATGCTGGTTGGTTCTTCAGCACTAGGAGTTTGAGATTCACCTAATTTAGGCGCAATTGTACTTGGTTCTGCTACTTCTTTTTCACCATCAGCATGTGGTGTTTCTTCTGTTTTTTCTACGGTTCCTTCAATCACAGGCTTCTCAGTTTCCTTTTCAGTTTCAATGGCGGATTCAGTTGGTTGTATTCTAATGTCAATTTCAGCTGTTGTCGATGGCGTAGCGGCTTCTTCGCTAACTGCCTGAGATATTTCACTCGTTTCTTTGGGACTTTCTGTGGATTCCTGTTTCGGTTTTTCTTCAGCGCTACTTTCAACCGGGCTCTCTTCTGCAGGTATAGTAGTGCTTTCAATTGCTTTTTCTTCTTCCTTTTCTGTACTAGTTTCAATCGGCGTTTCTTTAACTTGCTCCGTACTACTCTCTATTGGCGTTTCCTTAACTTGCTCTGTACTACTCTCTACTGGCGTTTCTTTAACTTGCTCGGTACTACTCTCTACTGGCGTTTCTTTGACTTGCTCAGTACTACTTTCTATTGGCGTTTCGTTGACTTGCTCAGTACTACTCTCTATTGGCGTTTCTTTGACTTGCTCAGTACTACTCTCTATTGGCGTTTCTTTGACTTGCTCCGTACTACTCTCTATTGGTGTTTCGTCTTGCTTCTCTGTACTTGTTTCAATTAGTTTTTCTTCTGATTTTTCGGTACTCATTTCAGATGGTTGTTCGCCTGGTTTTTCTGTACTCATTTGAGAAGGTTGTTCGTCTGATTTTTCTGTACTTGTTTGGGATGGTTCTTCTTCTGATTTTTCGGTACTTGTCTGGGATGGTTGTTCCTCCGATTTTTCGGTAGTTATCTCAGATGGTTGTTCTCCTGATTTTTCTGTACTTGTTTGAGATGGTTCTTCTTCTGATTTGTCGGTACTTGTCTGAGATGGTTGTTCTTCCGATTTTTCGGTAGTCACCTCAGATGGTTGTTCTCCCGATTTTTCGGTAGTTATCTCAGATGGTTGTTCTCCTGATTTTTCTGTACTTGTTTGAGATGGTTCTTCTTCTGATTTATCGGTACTTGTCTGAGATGGTTGTTCTTCTGATTTTTCTGTTCCACTTTCAATAGCCATTTCTTCTTTCTCTGCTGATTCGGTTTTCTCTGTTCCTGGTTGAGGTTCGATTGACACTTCTTCTGGCTCATTTTCACTGGATGGTTCTGTTTCTTTAGTGATTTCTTCTAATGGTAATACTGTGGATGAGCCTTCTGTGGACGATTGTTCTTTCTCTGAAGCTAATTCTGTTGTTTCAATAGGATGCGATGACGTTTCTTTGTCTTCTTCAACCATTGTTGCAGCTGTTGTTTGTGCCGGTTCTTCACTTGGTACTTTCGAAGAGGGTTCTTCTGTAGTTTTAGTTACTGATGATGGTGGAGACGATTCCTCCTCTGGCATGCCAACAAATACTGCTATTGTTTCTTCAGTTGGTACAGAAGATTCCGTAGATGACGGAACACGGATGCGTGTAACTTCATCAGACTTGTCGAATGTTACTGCTTCAGTGGTAGAATCTTGAGATTGGCTAACCTTATCTTCCTTATCTTCTGACTCTGACGCGGTAGAACTCAACGTAGAAGACGTCTCTGGCGTAAGAGTTGTTTCATATTCAGGTTCCTTCTCTTCTTGTTTTGAAACATCTAGACTTGGTGGAGCTGTAGATAATTCTTTTTCTTCAGAAGTGGAAGATGATTCTGTGCTAGGTGCTAAAGGCGTTTCATTACCTTCCATTGGAGTTGTTTCAGTAGAAAGAGGAGTTTGTTTTGATGGTTCAGAATCCTCTGGTTGCTCTCCTTCCTTTTCTATGGGGGTTTCTTCTGCTGACGGAGTGATACTTTCAGCTGTATCTGAAGAAGTAAGTTCCGTATCTTCCGGCGAAGAAGTTACTTCTGCAGGTTCTGAATCGGCCTTTTGCGTTTCACTTTCAATTGAGTCGATCGGAGCTACAGTTGTTTGAGGTGCTAAAGATGGTTCTTCGCTTTCGCCAGATACTGCTGACTGTGAGGTACTTGTTTGTTCAAAAACGGCTTCAGTGGATTTAACAGTTGATGATGTTTCTGGTTCTGCTTGTTCAGGTACGTTACTGACTGTCTGCTCAGTGTTAAGAGACAATTCGGAAATTGTCGAGCTTTCGTCCTTCAAACCAGGTTGAGATACTTTATCAATACTTTCAGTAGATTCTTTAGATTCTTCAGTTTGTGTTTCAGGTTCTAAATCTGGTTTTTGTGTAGTAATTATTTTTTCCTCCTCGGGAATATTTTCCTTTTCTTGTTCTGTCGGGGCAGCTGACGCTGAAGGAGTAGATTCCGTAATTTCTGGAGAAGCTTCTTTTTCTACATCTGTAGTTGCAATTGTAGTACCTGACTTATTCTCTTCATCTAACTCACTTGTTTCTTCGACAGGAGATGATGTTTCTTCGCCTAGTTTTACTGAAACATCAGGTTCCGTGGAAATAGTTGAGCTGCTTTCTGATACTGAAGGGCTCACCGTTTCTCCTTCTACAGGAGAAATGGGAGGAATCGATTCTTTATCGGATTCAGGGATCGATGAGCTGGATTCGGTTACTTCAGGTTGAGGCTTAACGGAAAGTTCTGTCGCTTCTTCTTCAACTATCGTCTTGAAAGTGGTTGGAATACTTTCTGAACTAGGGACAGTCTCCTCAGGAATCGATTTTTCAGTTGTCTGGGTTGTGCTTCCATCTCCGTAAGTTGGCGTATGGTGATCGGACATTTGGTTACCAGCTTCTAATTCAACGCTTGGAGTCGAATCGCATGTATACATCGGGCAGCAAGAGTCAGTTGAATGAACAGGAGTACAGTTTGGCAAATGGTCAGGTGGTGGAGAACATTCAATGAGTTCACAATGTACTATACTACTTACACATCGGCAACTTAACTGGCAAGGATTCGCTGGCGGAATAGCTGAATTATTACTGTAAGATTGTCCATATACCAAGCAATTTCCTTCTCCTGGGATTCCCTTATGTTGCTCAGAAGGCGTAGCCATTTCAACTTCGGGTGTTTGACTAATGACATTAGGTTCAGTTGGATGACTAGACTCTTCTGGTTTCTCAGAACTAATTTCAGTTCCTTCCTTCGATTCTTCTGAACTATCCATAGTAGACATTAATTCGCTAACAGGAGATCCTGTTTCTTGTGCTGAAACTGTAGTGGAACTTGTATCAGGCAGTTCAGTTATCTTACTATCAGATTTGTCTTCTTCTATTGGTTTAGTTTCAACCTCAGATACAGTTGTTAATGTTTCTTTAGTTGTTTCTTGTTCAATAGGTTTAACTTCTGTAGAAGACATTTCTGTAACAGCTTCTGAGTCTGTTGGAGTAGGCGAAGATTCGCGAGTTGCCGAATCTACTGATGGTTCAGTTGGTTTTGATTGTTCCTTCTCTTCTTCTACGATTTCACCAGGAGTTACGTCCGTTTTTTCAGTCGATTGCGTTTCTTTTTCTGCATCGGTTTGGCTTGTCAGTTCGATACTTGATACGGTGACTTCTTGTGCTTTTACAGTTGTTTCCTGAGGTTCTGAAATACCAGGGCTACTGGCTTCAGATTCACTTATATTGGGAATACCAGTTGTTGACTCAGGTTCTGTTGATTTTTCACCTTTGTCTTCAGATTCAGTTGAGCTGGATGGGACATTCGTACTTTGCTCGTCAATAATACGATCGTCAATGCCAGTTGCAGATTCTGGTTCTTCACTAGTCGTCGAGCTTGATACTGGTTTAGCTGTAGTCTCTTCTTCATCAATTGATTTTTCTGTTGATTGACTTACTGGAGTTTCCTCAGATACTTTTTCAGTTGAGACTGTTTCAGTTTCTTTTGGAGATTCAGGTACTTCTGTCTCTCCGACCTCACTTGTACTCTTATCCACGTCAGACATCGATGGTTCAGTTTGATCTTCGGGAACAGAAGCAGTCGCTGGTTCTGTACTGACATAGCTTGGCACGCTCACTTCTGGTTTTTCTGTTGGTTCTTGCAGTGATGGAGTAGTAGCATCTTTGTCTGGCGTTTCGTCAGATGGTTTTTCTTCAATTGCTGCCTCTGTAGATGATTTTTCTCCGCTAACTTCAGCAGCTTTAGTTGTCATTTCTTCCAAAGGTAAATCAGTCGAAATCTGTTCTGTACTGATTTCTTCATCTGGTATTTTAGCAGCAGTTACTTCTTCATCACCTGGTTTTTCTTGGGCTGGTATATCGGAACTTGACTCAGGTGTTTGTTGATTTTCTTCTCCACCTGCTGATGTTTCTTCAACTTGTCCAAGAGTAGTTTTTTCAGGAAGCTTTGGAGTAATTGAAAGTTCTGTTGTATGTCCTTCCTCTTCAGCTACTTCATCTTCTTTTGGCAAATCTTCATATAATGGAGTTGATGGTTGACGATCAGGTTCAGTATTTGAACCAACTGGCGGTAGATACGTTGTTGGTCCATATTCGGGTTGCTCCGTTTGTAAATTATCAACATTGTGGGGTTTGCCGCTACCGGTAACAAGATACCCTTCAGTAATCGCAGCATCGGTCACAGCGTCCTTATCTTCTGCTTTGTGTTCAGGTACTCGTTCTGGAATTGGAATTCCAGTTGGTCCTTGTTGGGGAATGACCGGTTCTTCAACATTCTCTTCAGGAGTAGATTCTTCCGGAGACTGTTGTTCGGTACTAGATTTTGATGGAATTTCATCGGTATTTGTTTCTTCAGAAGTTTCAACTGTCAGTGAAGGAATTTCTGATGTCTTCTCTTCTGTTATTGGGGCCTCTGGTGTATACACCGGTGTTTCGGTCGCGATAGGTTCTTTGCCTTCATCAGAGCTCAAAGATGTTGACGCTTCTGGACTTTCTGACGCACTCGTTTCTTCAAATTGTTTATCACTAACATCGCTTGGTGTTGTAGAACTTTCAGGACTAATTGCTGCGGTAGCTTCTTTATTTTTCTCTTCATCGGTACTAATTACTGTTGGAGATTCAGGAGTTGTAATAGCTTCAGGTTGATTTTCTTCATCTGTGCTTACAGTTGTAGAAGTTTCGGGGGCTTCTGGTGCACTCGTTTCTTCAGATACTTTTTCAACGTCAACGCTTGCTATCGTTAAACTTTCAGGGCTAGTCGCCGCAGCAGTTTCTTTATCTTCTTTTTCTTCGCCCGATGTTTCTGCTAATGTTTCTGGAGTAGTCACAGGTACTATTTCTTCTGGTTTCATTTCTTCATCAGGACTTTCTACAATTGCTTTTTCAGTGCTTGATGGTTCTGATTCTTTAGGTCCTTCAGAACTTTCTGTAACTGAACTTTCAGGACTTGTTGCTGCCTCAGCTTTTTTAGTTTCACCTTCAACAGAAGTTACTTCAGTTGATGCTTCAGGACTTATTTGCGTAGCAACTTCTTTAGGTTGTTCACTTTCGTGAATAGATTTGATCGTGGTGACTTCATCGCTTAATGTAGTAAGTTCTGCGTCTTGTGCACTTACCGTGGGTTCTCTCGGTTCTGTGCTTGATGGACTTGAAGAAAGCGTAGCTTCTGTTTCATGTTCTCCAACACTTTCTTCTGTCATTATTTCACTAACTGGACTAGATGATTCACTAGATTTTTCTGGTTCTTCGACAAGAACAGTCGTCGATACTTCTGGTAATTCTTCTTTAGTCGTTACAGCAGAAGGTTCAGTTGCCGATTTCTCTGGTTCTTCAGCCTGTTTGTCTGTAGTGGCCACGCTTGTCAATTCTTCCTCTGGTAACGCTTCTGATTCTGTTTTAATAATGGGTGTTGTTGATTCTAATTCGGTTTCAGGCGTTTCTGATTTTTCAGGTACTTCCGCGGCAACATTTGATTCCGTTGAAAGATCTTTCGTAGGTTCCTCAGAAGCAACGCTAGGTGTAGTTGTAACTCCTACATCAGCTTCTGATATTTTTGATTCTGTTGAAGCTTCAGGAACAATATTTGCTTCAGTCGTTGGTTTTTCATCCTTAGTACTTTCATCAACGCCTTCTTCACCTAGTCTCGGTGGGATTTCAGACGATGCTTGTTTGTCTGCAGTTTCTGTTGTTTGAGGTATTTCTTGTTCACTCTCTGTTTGCATTTCAGAAGTATCTTCTACTCCAGTAAGCTCTGAAGTTGATTCAGCTTCTGTTCCCGTAACTTCTGGTTGCTTTTCAATTGGTTTGGGGGACTTGTCACTATCTGACTCTAACGTCGTTGCTTCTTCTGGAACCGATGCTTCAGTGACACTTGATTTTGTGGGTTCTGATTCAGGAACCTCGTTTCCTAATGGGGCTACGGTCTGTGGTCTTTCAGTTGCGGGTGTGCTTTCGGGGATTACTTTTTCAGGAATGGAGTTATCCGCTCCTGGGAAGGATTCTTGAGTGTGATCCTCTTCTGGGGTTGTAGATTGTTGAGTAACATCTTTCTTGTCTCCAATTTCGGGAATTTCTGTTGCGATATTTCCAAAGTCGTCCTCTGCAAGAGTGAACATTAATATATTTATTAATACATAGTGTGTAAAAATAATGGAAAAATATACAAAATTTGAATACAAAAAACCTAATTCGTTATGAAATTGGAGTAAGTTCTAGAAGTTTTTATCTATAATTATCATAGATTTAAATTATATTTAAAAACATAACGCATATTTCAAGCTAAGGCAGTATCAATTTAAATTTTGTGCAATCACTTTTTTTATAAGTTCAAGAAATGTAACTCAAACATGCCAACTATAGAATTCAAACGAATAAAGGTTTTTACAAGAGCAATCAACGCGTTTTGTTTTTCCGATCGAGCGCAAGTACAGTTATCAATCGAGCGGCAGCAGCAGATACCGCTCGCGCGGCGCGCAGCTGGATGCGGGCCGAGCCGCGCGCCACGGTAGCGGCAGCAGCAGCAGCAGCAGCAGCAGCAGTACTTGATGCGTGACAATAATAGCCCTTTATTCTCGGCAGAGATATTGAATGCTCACCGCACTGATACGTGGTCGGGCAGCACTCGCCGTCGAGCGGCGGCAGGGCCGTGCAATTCTTGCCGTGGGACTCCATGGGCTTGCCGCACTCCTGCACCGCGCAGACGATCTCGCCGTGGAAGCAGTAGCAGTGCTGGCAGGGCTGTATCGTGTAGATGAGCTCGCCGTCCTCGTACATCTTACCGTCGTGGTGGCACTGGGGCGGCGTCGTGCGCGGGGCCAGCGTCGTCGTCATGATCAGGCCAGGCGTGGTTCCAGCCTCGGTCTCGTACTCCTCGTCGTATTCTGTGGAACGGAAGACAAAGTCGGGGTTTTGGGTTACGTTCGCTCACGTTGTTTTTGTTTTTCGTCTGGCAGGGAAAAAGCTTAAAAATCGGTCGGTGCGTGTACACCGCTACATCATCAGAAGCGGTGTGGCAGCAGACCGCAGCGAGGAGCAAAAAGGGGCTCGGGCAAAAAAGTTAATTGAATAGTCGATTTGAGAGGGGAATAAGAGTGCGCAGATATCGCGAGGGAGGCGAAAGAAAAGAGGCGCAAGAAGAGAGGAGATGGTGTGAAAAAAGTGCCGACTCACCGCAGTTATACTTGACGGGACAGCAGATACCAGGCTGATAAACCGGCCGGCATCCGGCGACGCTGAGCGTGCACTGCTGCATCAGGCAGGTCGTCTTATTCCTGATGCAGTAGCAGAGCTCGCAGGGATTGTTGGGGTCGATCGGCAGCTGGGCGCCGTCGGCGTAGAAGCGCTCGTTGACGTTGCAGCCATAGCTGTCGGGGAAGCCGAGCTCGGTGGAGCCCGGGGCCAGGGGGTGCTTGGCGTGGCCGAGGGCCGTCTTGGAGGGCGTGGAGGTCGTGGAGGTGAGCAGCTGGACGGGCACCTCGGGGCAGGTGATGACGGGGCAGCACTGGTCCGGTCGCTTCTCGACCGTGCAGTCCTGACCTATCGCCTTGGTGAAGGGGCACACCCTCAGGTAGCACATTAGCATTCGGTTGTGGCACGTGCAGTTCAGGCACGGCTCGTTCGTGATGATCCGCGCGCCTTCCACGTAGTGCTGGAAGTTGTAGTAGCATCCGCTCGAACCTGCCACAAGGCGTTTTAAACGTTCACGTGTGTTGTGTGCTTGCAATGTGTGCTCACGTTCGCGCGCCTGTCTCGCTCCTTCTCCTTCTCTCGCATACACACGTGGCAATAGGCGTAGGCATTCGCGGAATGCCGCGCCGCGATTCATACATCATTTATGCGCGCTTGGCTATTTTACGATGTGTAACTTTAAATAGATACTCGGCCGTTCATTCATATACCGAGTCTCTTTTAATAAGATAGTACCGTACTAAGATATAAAACGAACTTTTTAATCATTTCATAATAATTTAAACTACTCTTAACTTGATGAACTTTCATTGTAAGAATGTCAGTTATTAATAAAATTACTTCTTTATACATTTAATCAAAGAGAAAAAAAAGAATAAAATGCCATTCGAGTAACAGTGGCAAACTGCGAGAAATTTATAGTAAGTATAATATAATAGACATACCTCCATCATATTCGGCAACCTGTGAGTCGGATTCGTGAACCGGGGCTGTAACACAAAAATAAAGCACAACATTAGTCACATATATCACGATAGTTGGGCACTATGTATAACTATATAATTAAACTAGAGAATTTGAGAAGACCACGCAAACTCTCGAGGCGGCATTTCATTTCGAGATGAAAAAAAAAAACGCAATTTTGATTTACGTGACGAACAATGAAGACTTGAAGGTATAGTCGGAGGGGGGGGGGGGGGGGCAAACACTGTATATAAACATTCGGAATAACAGTTTTTACAACTTTTCAAATTCATCACGCCCGCGGAGCGTAATAACAATAATAACCGGCCGTGCGCGCGCTCTCTCGTCGGAGATCACATGTATTTCGCGCGGCGCGGGGCATAAAGTAGGAAATGCTGCGGTGGACGTCCGCGGGGATTACAATGTTTATCCCGGTAATTGCAGTGGGATGTATATACGCTCGCAGTGCGCACGCGCGCCGCTTGGTTACACACGCGCGCAGAGACTCGTGGAGAGTCTTCTCTCTGCTATATCTGCGCGCGCGGGCACGTGTGAATCCGAGCGAGGCGAGGAGGCACTGGACCGAATCGGACTAGGCGCGCGTACATCACGTATATATATTATATGCACCGAGAGTGTGTGTGTGCGAGTGATTCAAAGCGTCATATGGCGTCAACTCCCGTGCATCAGCCAGCCCGACACCCTCGAGTGCAGCGCGCAGGTTCTGCCTCTCTCTCTCAATTACGCGCGTGTGTTTTCTTTTCCTGCTTCTTTTTTTT